>JAECUM010005859.1:0-76138 GCA_016617855.1 Megalonaias nervosa | reverse complement strand
GAAGTGAAAACATTCACCATTGCTACTGGACTCCGATCCAAGATCGAAGATCATCTGTTCCAAGGACAGTTACCCAAACGTTTAATCGTTGGTACCGTCAGTAATGCAGCCTTCAACGGAGCCCACGATCAAAACCCTTTCCAGTTTAAGCACTACAGAGTGTCCAAAATTGAAGTCAGTCGCGATGGCAAGACTTTGTGTACCAGACCCTTCGAACCTAACTTTACCCAGAAGAATTACTTGAGATCGTACTTGTCCCTGTACGAAGCTACGGGGCAACTAGGAACCAACGCCAGTCACGGTATTTCGTACGAAGATTATATCGGAGGTTACACTTTGTGGGCCTTTGATTTCACTCCAGACCAAGGCAGCGACGAGGGACATTTCCACCCTATAAAATCCGGTCAACTACGTGTGGAACTTCAGTTTGCAGAAGCTCTCACTGAGAGGGTCAACGTCATCCTGTATGCTGAATTCGATAATACCATAGAAATCAACAGTTTGAGAGAAGTCATTCTAGACTATTAGACACAATGGAAGACTCCTATCCCTCACTGAACAGTGGAGAATCTTTGGCCATGGAATGGGAGGATAGCGTGAAAGCAGAACCCCAAGACCAAGACAAAAAGGACGAGGTAGTAGTCACATCCCGATGGCCAGAACAAGAACAACATTTAGTGTCCTGTTTTGCTAAACACCTAGCGAATACAATTACGGAATTGTCCAAGAAAGATTGTTATGGATGTCAAAACGATCATCCCAGTCAAATTCAACATGATAAATGTATGATGATGAGTCAAGAAGAAAAATTGGACGAGTATCTGGACGAAGCTTGGAGTCTCATCTCGGAAGAAGCAGTGTTGCATGAGTGGTATAAATGCTTGCGTTATCTTTCCTGCCCTCCATTGACTACACTAGAGATCTATCGCATCGAAGCTCTCTTAGCCTAGAGTTGAGAGACAAGGCGAAGAAACGGCTACTTGACAGATCGTTTCAAACAAAAAGTCAGAATGGAATTGATGACTTATCATTACCTGTGAAGAAAAAAAAAAACACACACACACACACACAAAATGGATACCTGGGAACTTTATTACCTTTTGAACAATAGTTCGTATACTGCTTCTTGGAATCCTGTCGTGTGCGCTAAAGATGAACTACCTCATCGCAAACCTCAAGACCATCAAGCTTATGTCATCAACACGGACGAAAGTCATCTTCCAGGAACTCACTGGGTTGCCGTCTACTTCCCTCAAGAGAATTGTGTGGAATATTTTGATTCGTATGGATTACCCCCTTTGGAAGACGATATCATTGACTTTATGAGAAGAATGCCCAGACGACACGATACAATAATGTGAAATTACAAGGCACAGATTCCATGGTGTGTGGACAATATTGTGTGTATTTTCTTCATCAACGCAGTCTTGGATATCCTTTAGAACATTTAGTGACTTATTTTGATCGTCACTCTTCTAGAAACGATGCGAAAGTAGATAGATGGTTTTGTGACCATTATAGTTATATTTGTCTTTAGCTAGGAAACGTAGTGTACATCAATGGCCTCATGACTTCCATCAGTGGAAATCTCACATGATTTCACAACGTTGTCAACCTTGTCAAAAATAATTTGTTTGATGTTATTGTTCCTTATGACTTGTTACTTGTTACTTGAATAAAAAAATGTTGTGTTTTGAAAAAATGTGTCTGTCTTTTGTTTTCAAAAAAGCACTGTGAATATATGCTCTTTGACTTTCTCACTATCCCTCACCATGACATGAGCAATCATAGCGTTCCGACACTAAAACTGAGTAGGAATGTTTTCTATCGCGTCCCCGTTTGAACCATATAAAGCGGGTTGGTCTCCAGTCTGGCCATCCTCTGTTGACTCGTCAAGCTATGAACATGCCTTCCAGACTAGCCCAGCTGAACGAAGCTTACGTCAGTTTACATCGTGTCAGGCTAAACCTGATACCTAAGCCTGAAGAGATAGAGAATGTCAGGATGTTATCCATAGCCCAAGACCTCATAGAAGAGGTCTTTAGAGAGGAAATTAAGAAAGAACAAGAAGAATGGACTGAGAAGTACAGACTTCAGAAGAAGCAGAGAGAAGAACAACAGCAGCAACAACAGCAGCAGCAACAGCAAGAACCAGACAGAAGTTTTGTGGACTGTCGAGTAGACACCAAAGAATTCTCTTTCTCTTTCCGCAGAAGCAGGCCGTATCGTATAGGAAAGCCTGCCGCCAGACGGGGACGCAATCTTAGACAGTAAAAAAAAGATTGCCATTACTCCCGTTAACAAAAAACAGCCCTTTTCAGGGCTACTCAATACTCTCGAAAAGACATACTCATTCAATTTGCCAAAACTTTTAAAATTTTTAAAAAATAAATAGAAGTGTGTCTATAAGCACTTCGTTTCTTTTGTCAGTAAAAAAAAAAATCCACCCTTTGTTTTCTCTGTCTTATCCAATCGTGCCTGTCTGTGTATGTAAGTAAAAAAGTAAAAAAGTCAACGTGAGTGCTTCTTTTAGGTCCGCGCGTTTGATGTGATGGTAAATTTGGGTGTCAAGGGATGTTTACCTTCACGTCCGTGCTCCAGGAATATAAAGCGTCACAATCGTCAGTCTAGCTACCATTGTGGACTCTTCAACATTAAAAATGAGCAGGAGATTAGCCAAATTGTCGGAGCTCCAAATGCACCTGGAGTATGCCAGGCGTCTTTTAGACGAACTGACTAGGGAGGCTATAGAGGAGAAAGAAAGAATAGAAGAGGAAGAAGAGATGAAAAAGAAGAAAGAGAAGGAGGAAAGGATCCTGCCTCACCTCTTCATGAGACCTCAGTGTGAGGTGAAACCTGAGGTGAGGACGCCTCCACAACCAGGACCAGCACCGCAGCCACTACCAGTACCACACCATTACCAGCACTACAACGAGCGAGAGACGCTGTCCCTCAAATTGAAAATTGGGAGCAGGAGTTGGAGAGACAGTGACAAGAGTGGGAGCCGCAGAGACCTCACCATCCCCGGGTCTGGCATAGGAGAAGACAGAGAGAACAAGTCTTCACTATCCCTCAAACTGAGGAGTGGGATAGTGAAGCCAATCAACCTCCCTCTGCGCTCCCAGCCACACGCATCAATTGGGAGCAGGACTGGAGTCGGCGATGCGTGTGTGGTGCCAGGCCAGGAAGGCGCCACCATTAGCTAGGTGCATTTGGAGTTCTTAAAAAACAGCCCTTCTCAGGGCTATCCAGATCTCTAGAAAAGAGAGACTATTCAATTTGCCAATTCGTGTGAATGTAGTGTAGTGTGACTATAAACACTCACTCCTTTACTGATGTGTGTATGTGCGTGTGTGTGTGTGTGTGTGTGTGTGTGTGTGTGTGTGTGTGTGTGTGTGTGTGTGTGTGTGTGTGTGTGTGTGTGTGTGTGTGTGTGTGTGTGTGTGTGTGTGTGTGTGTGTGTGTGTGTGTGTGTGTGTGTGTGTTTGCATGCGCGTTCGTTGGTGAGGATAGTATATAGGTGTGTGTTTTATGCTTGCTCGTTCGATGGTGTGGATAGTATATGGGGGGTGGTGTTTTTCTTCTCTTCCTTCGTTGGTGTGGATAGTATATTTGTGTGTGTTTCTTCTCTTCCTTCGTTGGTGAGGATAGTAAATAGGTGTGTGTTTTATGATTGCTCGTTCGATGGTGTGAATAGTATATGGGTGTGTGTTTTTCTTCTCTTCCTTCGTTGGTGTGGATAGTATATTTGTGTGTTTTTTTTCTTCTCATCCCGATTGTGTGGATAGTAGATAGATGTGTCTTATGCTTTCTCGTTCGTTGGTGAGGATAGTATATTTGTGTGTTTTATGCTTGCTCGTTCGTTGGTGTGGATAGTATATTTGTGTGTTTTTTTCTTCTCATCCCGATTGTGTGGATAGTAGATAGGTGTGTCTTATGCTTTCTCGTTCGTTGGTGAGGATAGTATATTTGTGTGTTTTTTGCTTGCTCGTTCGTTGGTGTGGATAGTATATTTGTGTGTTTTTTTATTCTCATCCCGATTGTGCGGATAGTAGATAGGTGTGTTTTATGCTTTCTCGTTCGTTGGTGAGGATAGTATATTGTATGTGAAGTGAGTGTAAGGGATGTTTTCGTTCACGTCCGTGCTCCACGGATATAAAGCAGAGCGCTCGTCATTCGCGCCATTCTACACAGAATAAAAAAAATGACCAGCAACATGGACTTGTTCAACAGATTAAAAGACATTTATTATTGGATAATGGATGCAGTCTACGTGGTTGAAAGGGTTGAAAAGGAATGGAGCTATCAAGACCTTTTAACCACTCAAGTCACCAGCATAAAACTAGCCAAGGATCTAGTAGCAGGTATGACAGAGGAGCAAGTGGAGAAGATTAGAGGTTTCATTCAACCTAAATATGTTATAGTAGGCTCCTTGAAACAGGCTCTTGATCATGTCATACAAGTGAGCTCCTTTCTACAAGACATATTCATTTTCACCGAGTGGTCTTTTGTCAAAAACTTGGGCGTAGACTCTTTAAAAAAAGCTGAAGACCTGATGAGAAAAGTACTGGAGGAAGAGGTGAAGAAAATCAAAGAAACCTGGAGAAAAGAAGAGAACTGGAAAAAAAAGAAAAAGGAGAAGGAAAACAGAAAGAAGAAAGAAGACTTTGAGAAATTAAACAACAATTGGATAAAAGTGCAAGAGAAATTTAGAGCTATGGGTCATCCTGACTGGATGCCAGAGAAAGAAAAGAAGAAAGGAATTATTCAAAAAGTCAGGAACTGGTGGAAGAACTGGAGAAGATAAAAGAAGAAGAAAAACCCAAAGGCCCTTTTCAGGGCCACTCCATTGCCTCGTAAAGATATTTATTTTCACTTTGCCTAAAAATAAATTTAAAACCCTTACTCTACTAAAACACGAACGCGCCTGATTCGTGTTTGTCTATAGCAATGACACAGGTGGTCTGACGTCACAGTACTTCCTTGCTACATTGTTGCCAATGACCAGTACCATGACGTCACCCTAACTGTTCCATTCTTCTTGACGCTATACAGGCCCAACGTGTGCTAATACAAAATTCCCATTGAGGCTATATCCCCCCAGGCTGATATTTTGAGGCTATAAATCTTGAGGCTCTACTGCCGGGGCCTGTTTTTAACATTACGGTCTACGTGAGGCTATATCGCCCCACTACACTACTAACGTTGCAGTTGAAATTTCAGTGTCGTATGTAGAGAACCAAATTTCACATTGTGGGGGTTTTGTATGTGGCTGGTGTGGGGTGCATTCAGTATTTTATTTAAACTATTGTAGAAGTCCTACCCAGGCTCGACTTTTGGGTTGGAAGTTAAATTCGTGAAAGATAGATGTAAAGCTTATAGCCCCCAGTCAGCAATGCCTACGGTTAGATGGTTAAATATAAAAAAGGGTGAAATTCAATGAATAACAATTTAATAACAATTCAATAATCAAATGTTTCAAATTTCCAATTACATTCCTTCCGCTCGACCCTTTAATAACCTATTGCATCACTTGATTAGTAGTGTGAGATTGATTTCCACCTGTCCTTATATTCTACTCATCTGTGGTATTCTTCTCTCTCGTTTCTCCCAATTCCTTCTCCTCTTCCTCCCCGACTTTCTCCAAATTCCTTCTCCTCCTCCTCACCTTCTCTATACTCCTTCTGCTCCTCCTCCTCGACTTTCTCCTCCAGACTCCTTTTCCTCCTCCGCCACCTTCTCTCCACAGACTAGACTTCTGTCGACTTCGACTGTTCGGCTAGTCTCAGTTCCATCTCCACCTTTGGGAGACTCGGGACTCAATTGAACCGGAAGTTATCTGCCCGCTAAAAAGCTTCCTGTGAAAACACAAGGACGGTACAATATTTTTCCTTAGCCCTCGCATCTCACACTACACACATCCTATCATCAGATAACGGCTATTAAATTTCTTCGGTCACGCATTCATTCGCATCGAGATACCCATATGTTCTTGTATGGTAAAACAAATGTCATAATACAGCACGGTATCAATTACTTCTTATACATACATCAATAAATTGTCACATCAGTACACATTCCTAATCCCGTTATGCTAAACAATATCACAATAATCAGACTCATTTCTTTACATTACACTAATACAATGTACACAAATATTCAAATATCCATGCTCTGATATACGCATACGTCCATAGTAACTAATCTTACATACTTCAGTCGTTTTCCAAACTCACAATTCAAGCATGCATAAATTCTAACATAACGCATTAATAAATGCACTGGTTTACTACGAAGTAACCTAATAGCAAATTACAAAATTAATTCTCACAAAGCTAACAATCTACATAATTACTCAAACCCATTTCTCAAATATGCATGTAAATGAAACACTATAAATGTAATTCTACATACTAAACGATCCTAGTAATTAAGTATACATACTACTTATAATTACAATTATGATGCCGTAGCATTCTGCAAAAATCGAACAAATAACTTACTGACCTTTTCGAAGCTTTGTCTTTCCTTAGAATCTACCTCTAAGTTTTACCGCCAAATTACGAGTGGCTCTCTCGGAATAACCCTATTGCCCAGCAATCAGTCTAATTTGACTCTCACAAAAGTAGTAGGATGTGTGCCTGATACATTTTTGCTCACGGCACAGCAGAAAAAAGAATTATACGACCAAGGAACATTTGCATATCACTTACGATAGGGATCTCATCATGAAACACAGCACGTGCTGCATCACCAAGAATCAGCTTTTGGAATTAATTCACACAACCACAGTGTAAACGCCAGCGGGGGAAACGAGGCACGGTGCCACGGGGAACTGCGATACATTGGTTTTGGGAATTACATTCGTTTTCAAAACTAAAAAGGGTATTTTTCACATCGGTGGTAGTCACCCCAGCCCTCGTTTGGGTAACACGGATCCGAACGCAAGAAGGGGTTATCACAACAGGATTACCTTCTTGTCAAGAAGAACCTATTATGATGAAATATCGAATCTTGTTTTAACATACTACTGCTAGGCATACGTTCATGGGGTATAAAATAGCAAGTTGGGATAATAAATATGTTTACAATAGCAAGGGTGTCCAATAATACAATATTATGAAACAGGAAGAATTGAGAGAGAGAGAGAGAGAGAGAGAGAGAGAGAGAGAGAGAGAGAGAGCATGTCAGATATTGAGTAGATAGCATTACAGGTAACACAGTGATGACATAGGAGAAAACATTAACATCAAGTTATGAAAAACATTTATCTACTATCCTAGAATCGACAGTAATATATTCGATACGTAAAACTTTCAACGTGTTCTGTAAGCTTTGGGAATTCAAGCCAATATGCTATGTGTTACTGCAGAGAATTCAAATTATACAGCCTATGAATCAAATGAAACGTTTTTAATCCTCATCACAACCACACGAAATATCGTCTATCAGATTAGAATATGAATCGTAATGAAGATCAAAATAGTTAATCTGACAATCACTAAAGTGTGTGATCTTGAATGCAAATATAGTTCTCATTGTAGAGCAAACTGTTTCATCTGTACCTGAAACTGTATGTTTCCAACGTAAAATTCAAGATTCAACACTTTAATCACTCAAAAGAGAAACACAACGGTACATGAAGACTACCGTAAAATGCTTAAAGTGCGGTAACACATATATACACACATATATGTGTCTGAACAAAAATAAAGTATATCTAATATATTTGATGTACACGTAGGTTCGACCATGAAAACGTGGTGTTTACACATTCTTACATGGTCAGTCTGGCTTTACACGGTTTTGATGCGTATACTAACCGTACTCAAACTACAGAATTGCACGAGCTGTTTTAGTATTTTTTGCATTGTGTTGAGAATTCTGTCTTTGGAGGTAGATTACATAAAATTGCTTGTAGTTAATTAATTATATTGTGTAAGAATAACGATTATAGGTATGTGGTTTTTGCCAGAGGTGAAATTTGGTTCATATAAATTGAACATACCAGCTTCCTCTTGTCGATTTATCGCCAAGTATGACGGTGTAATAAAGGTGTTACGATGTAATTGTTTAGGAATTTTTAGAACGTACAATTTTTGAAATTGTAATTTAAATTCATATAATTTTAACGAAGATGATCATTGTTAGTTATTTGTATTATGTGATTCTAATAAAGAAAATGATTGTTAGAATTTTTGTTTAATGTGATTCTACTGTGGTGCCTTTAAAAAGTCTATCAGTGTTACAGCTGTATCTTGTAAAACGATTCTTCAGTAGAGGCTATCATTCACTGGATCAGTAGAGGCTTCTACGCCAGCATCATTGTAAAACAACTGCTGTACCATTGTAAAACAAATATTCAGTATAGGCTATGATTTACACCGCATTCTCAGACATTGGCGTAAAAACCAGTTTTGAATCTAAGTTCCGCGTGTGGGCAATTCTTGACGAGGTAAAGTTTCATTGGAAAGAGAATACGGCTAAACACGAGAGCCGTGCGTGTTCCAAAGATACATAAATGAGGCTGAGAATTGTAAAGTCATGTCCTATTATGGGCAAAGCAAACGTCTCCCAGAATAGGGACCACTATTTATATGCCCGCTCTCACAGCCTGGGCAAGAAGTGCTGTACTGCCGACTTAGATTCCTGACTTCCTTTTCTCCAGGTGAGGAATGTAATTGGTTATAGTTGGCAATTTTTCTTAGTTGTCTAATGCATTGAGAAGTAACATATGTAGAAATTATTTTATTTATCTCTAAAGAACTTGTAACATGTTATTATTATTATTATTATTATTATTATTATTATACAATATTAATTTTTAAATATAGCATGTCTCGGATTGTTTAAATTTGTTTAGAATTTGTGTTGATTTAAAACATTAAGTTTGGTTTTTGTAGAAATGGTTTGCTACCAACTTCATGCTACAAAATAATTTATTTAGAAACAAAATTTCTTTGAAGTTACAAGAAGTAATATTTTAGTTTTTAGAATAAAGACTTAATAAAATACTTGATTGAAAAAAACTTTTGGTATTAGTTTGTAATATTTTATTCTTAAGCATTTTTGCACTATTGGCAATTTATTTGGCTTTTAATTCTAAAATACAGAAAGTATAGAGTTGTATGAAGTTGGTTAGCTCTAATTAAATATAACATTTTTATTATATATTTTAAATGATTTGTGTGTAATTTTTCTTTATATCTAGTGTAGTGTTGTTTAATTTTAATAAAGAATTGCTGTGCTCAGACTTAGGCTCTGACTTCCTTTTTTCCAGTTCAATCCCAGTACTTCGCAAATATTCGCAATGTAACACTACGTTGCTAGAGTGACAACGCCGTTATAAGGAGGCCAAAATGATGCCTTTATCTCTCTCTTTCAATCTCAGAGCCGTCCCATCAATAAATTGGGAAATGACGAAAGAACTCTATGCCCAAAAAACCTACCATCACAAAATGGGTTAAATTTACCCATTAACATATTCTCCTTCCTGAAGACTGATGAACATTTTTCTTGAAAAAGGGATTGACATTCCTTTGACAACGAGTTTGAAGGAATTCAAGATAAGTCTGATTCTTCCATCTTTTTAAATTTCTGGGCATTGAAATCATTCCAGACTTTTTTGAGAAACTCCGAGTTACCAAAATTTAGTAAAATAAAATATAAATAAATTGTTAAAAATGAATTTTTTTTTATATGTTTGAGTTATCATGTCCACAAGATAAGTTCAATATAAAACACTTTGTCATGACTTCTGATGTCAAACACATTATCAATGAACTCGTCTAAAATATTGTCAAGAAATACACTCACATACTAAGTTTGCTTTAATTAATAATAACTTTTGTTTACAAAACGCAATCTATTTATATTGCATCATTTAACGTAATCTTAAGATATATCTTCAAACTAGGTCTGATTTACACAAAAATACATGTATACGTGTTTCTGTTATATTGCTCACAAGCCACCACATACAGAAACCCGCACTCAAAACCCTTGATTTTGAATCATCTTTCATTGAAACCCCCATGTAGATATGACCAACTATTAGGGAGAAGTAGTAATTTCAGCCGCTTGCTTATATCGGTATCATTTCAATTTCACACCATCTACCTGTTTGTAAGAAGACTTGAAGTGAAAACACTATGGGCATCTGACCAGCTGTGGCGGAAAAGTATAAGTAACAAGATCTAAAAGATGGCCGCCATGTAGGGTGTCAAATAGGTACCGTTGCATTGAAGACCATCTAAATGTCACGCGATGTCTTTTAGTGAAAAACCCAAGTCCACATGACCATTTTTTTAGGAGGAATAGTGATAACAAGATTTTCAAGATGCCCGTTATGGTGGCCATATTGCATGTTCAAGGGATACCAATTTCATTTAGGACTAAATAAATCTGATAAAACTATATGTGAAGTTACACAACGTTCCTCGAAGCAGTTTAGGAGCAATAACGATAACAAAACAACTACAGAGATAGGTCCATCGCATGACCATACATAGCAACAGCAAGATTTTCAATATAATACTCATGACAGCCATGTTGGACGACAAACTGGATCGTCATTGTTTTCGCTTAGGACGGATTACATATTAAAAGTGTTCTGGTGAAAATTCCATGTCAATATGACCATCCATTTAGAAGGAATTGTACGATTTCAAGGATGGCGGCCGTAGCTCCCATAACAACCGTGTTAGTTGCTAAATAGTCACCGTTTTCATTCAGGATACACTACATGCTGTAAGACGTGTTTTGGTGAAAACCTGTTTCAATTTAACAAGCCGTTCGAAAAAAGTAGCGAGAACAAGATTTTCAACATGGCCACCCAATGATGGCCATGGTAGATTTAACATTGGCACCATTTTTATTTGAGATTAAGTACACATCATAAGAAACAATTTGGTGAAAATGCAATGTCGATATGGTCATTTGTTGAGGTGAAATAGCGGTATCAATATTTCAAGATAGGCACACTTTTGCGGCAATATTGAATGTCGCAATTGTGAATGCCGCCAATTTCACTTAGTATTAACCAGAAATAGATATGAATATGCATATTAATTTAAAAGATATTTCTCCCAATCGTTTAGAAAAGTTGTGAAAGCAAATAAATCTCTAACCAACGGATGAATGACAACAGACAATATATGTCACGATGTACCATGGCATAATCTGTCTTGGTCTTTGACCAGTAAGACTATAAGCTAGAATTAGCAGTGGTTCATTTAGAAACCAATGCAGTTTGGAACAGTGATTGTATTCAGACCAAGAAAGGGTGAAACAGTCTAGCCATTTAAGTCCTATTTTACAAGGAATGGATAAGTTAACAAAGATTTAAATACTGAAAGCAGGATTAAAGGATTTCAATCTTTTTTTAGCTTTCAATAAATAATTTTCTTTTATAAGTCATAGACCTTCATACTTATTTTCCTCGGAAATCTCTTTTAAATCATCCGTTACAGAACAAATACAATATGGAAAATTGATTCCACCAATAATTAAATGACTTCTATCATTAGCTTCCCGTTAGTCTGAAGCAAAAAGCCAAATTTGTTTAAGTATATAAACAACATTATTTATTAGATCCATTTTATTTTGTCAACCATTTCTCATAAAATGTATCACCTCTTTTATCAATAATAATAACACAGAGGATTGACGTCGAAGATAACATGAACGAATTTTCAAGAGAGATAAGGCTGCCATGGCAGCTATAGACGTAGGCCCATCGCATGACCATGCATTCATGAGGAGTAGCAATAGCAAGATTTAGTAATTGGCTAATTGCTTAAGGCTACTGTGACAACCATCAAATCTGAACCATTTTCATGTGGACGACAGACATACATATTTTGCTAGAACATTTGTTCAGGAGAAGGGATGATAATTATATTTTCAAGATGGTTCACTGGAGGCCAGCAATTTTTTTTTATTTAGTGTATAACCACTGTTGTATGCAACTTGAAGTGAATACAAATAACACAGGTGTGTTGCATTATGTATGTTATGTACTTTTATATAAAAATGATCGTTGATCTAAACAAATTATACGCATGAAGAAAAAAGGAATTATATCTAAGATGTTGCATTGAATACATTATGTTTGAAAGATTGCAGTGAGGTGGGGAATATATTATTCTTTGTGTAAACATAATGACCTTGCAGTTTTAAACTTTTCCACAACCTGCATAAATCTCACCATATGAATAATGTAATTTAGTTGATGAACACTAGTTTTATTGGTACTGCACTGTAGTGTATGATAACTATGTGACTTTACTGGTACTGTACTGAACTGAACTGTACTGTAACTACGTGATTTTGTTGGTACTGTACTGTAAAATGTTACTTTATTGATACTGTTACGTGTAGGCTCGTACAATAATAACAAGAGAAAAGAGTGAAGACAACAAGTTTTGTATATTTTAACAAAATAATTTATTTCCCTAGAAAACAATGGAAAAATTGGAAAATAGGACTTACGGTTTGTGAAAAATTTAATCCTAAGAATGAAAAAATACAAGTCCTATCACTAAATAGTTCTATTAGAATCCAAGTTCTAATCTCGACGACGTTCCAATATGGAAGGCGATGACGTCAGATGTGGTCCTTGTACAAAATATCAACAATTCCTCAACTGAATCACAGTTTATGTTTCCGAATAATTCCAGAATAAATTTCCACTGAATTTCTTTCTCCCAGAATTTATAAAACAGTACACTCATTTGGTTTTCTAGAGAATAAATTATTAAATTCCAAAAACAAATGAAAATAAAAAAAACAAACAATCTGGTTTCAATAATAAAATAACCTATCCGGCCTTCTAGGTATCAGGAATACAACTGACTGACGAACGCTCAGAAAGGGTTATATATTCACCCGAATTATCATCCCGTTCTCGCGAGATAGATTACCTGGTCTCATAACACTGGAAATACGCAATAAGAAAAATGCCATTCGTCACGTAGGAAGAACCCCTATCTACTCTGAAATAAATATAAAAATAAAACATTGTTTATTTAGACTAGACGAAATGACCTTGGCAATAGCCAATCGTTTTCGCGTAGCGATTACACTACCGCAGACCAAGGTAAACTAAAAATATTGCAAATGTAATTCGTTTTACGTCTTAGATAAACAGAATTACTGGAAAAGAATTTCGAATCCCTGCAATAATCATTACAATAAAATGTAATGAAACAAAAATAAAATGAAAAAGAATTTTAAAACTAACACACAAGCAATTCAATTACATATACGTAATAATACTGTGTACTTTTATTGGTACTGTACTGTATGGTAACTGTGATTTGTGTTTGATTCTTTTATAAACAAAAAGATTGTTTGTTGAAATTGAATTTAAAATATTTTCGGTTTCTCTAATGTAGAAATTAAAACTGAAGAACTAAATATTGTATTAAAAATCTAAATTGTCATTAAATTTATTGTATGGGTGATACTGATATCTTCTAAACAAACTTTAGCTTTATTGATATTTCTGCAGATAAACCAGTGTCCTGAAAATGAACATTAAGCGACCAATGAACTTTGCTGGAGGAGTAAACATATACTTTGAAGAATCAGTAGCATCTTAAACATACTAGTTCCAAAATACCTTTTTATTTATTTACTTATTTATTTATTCATTTATTTATTTATCATCATAGCTTCAAATACAAGCCACGCATAAAAATGCTTAAGTGAAAGAGTATAAAGTTATTTAATGGAAACCTAATGAATATTGTAACAAATAACTAAAAGTATTTGTACAGAAACCACTTAAACATCAAAGGCTTTAATGACCTTAAATTTGGATCTTTTAAGCCATCATTAGCGATTCTTTTGTCTTTTTTTTCAGCTGAAAGGTATAACTACAACAAGTGAGCCAATGAACTTTTCTTGCATCATGTAATAGTCCCCGGGAAAATCAATATGTCTCTGATTTTTCCTGGAGATTTATTAACCAGTGAAGAAAGTTACTTGCATTCAATAGAAAGTAGCATTAAAGACTGCAAATATCTGAGTCCAGCCTCTTCTCTTTTGCGTACAATGATAAAGCAAAAAGCTGTGATTCGGTCGGTTCCACAAAGAGCACTGGCACTAAAACTTCCAGTCATTTCGTTGTTGCTGTTGCTTTGGGTTCAACGCCATTTTTCAACACATGATAGTGTTACGTATATGTAATTAAATTGTTTGTGTGTTAGTTTTGAAATTCTTTTTATTTTATTTTTGTTTCATTACATTTTATTGTAATGATTATTGAAAGGATTCGAAATTCTTTTTCAGTAATTCGATATTTTCTTTTAGTAAATGTTGCTTATTTAAGACGTAAAACGTGTTACATGAGAATTATTTTTAGTTAACCTAGTTCGTCTTGGGTTGGCAAGAACGTAAACAGGCAGTTAAAATGATTGGTCAGTATCAGGGCCATACTTTGATTGCGTGATCACTACGTGTAAACAACGTTTTTTTGTTATTGGTTCTTAAGTGGGGCTACACTGGCGTACGTGATAGATTTCTTGTAGTAAGAGACCACATGACCCATCGCGCGAGAATTGAAATGATGTTTTGGGGGTTTAAATACGCATTCTTAATATTCTTCTGGAAGAGCCGTTTTAACATCTTGAAGGAACAAGGTGCTATTTTTATTTGTTGCCAGATTGTTTGTTTTTTCATCTGATTTTTGGATTTAATAATTTATTCTCCTGGAAACTCAACAAGTTGACTTTCCTATAAAAAATTCTGAAAGATATTAATGGAAATTTATTCTGGAATTATTCGGAAACAAAAGCTGATTCAATTGAGGAATTGTTGATACTCATACATGGATCACATCTGACGTCATCGCCTTCCATATTTGTATGTCGTCGAGATTCGAACCTGGATTCTAATAGAACTATTTAGTGATAAGACTTGTGTTTTTCATTCTTAGGATCAAATTTTGGATTATATTCACAAACCGTAAGTCCTATTTACCAATTTTTACATCGTTTTCTAGGGAAATAAATTATTTTGTTAAAATATACAAAGCTTGTTGACTTCACTCTTTTCTTCTGTTACATTTGTACAAGCCTACACGTAACAATAGGCTATATATGGCCACCAGTATATCTGGTGGAGGAAGAACCTGGAAAAATGCTGGGAAGAGTCACCGACCTACGGGAAGCAACTGGCAAGCTTTCTCACATAACCACAATGGCCAAGTCTGGGACACAAACCCATGCGGATAGAAGTGAGATGTCGGTGATCAGTAAAGGCGATTGCCTTAGACCACTCGGCCACCATAATTATTTCTTTACTTTGTAAATCAGCGTTAGTGATCATCTCTCCCTCTTAAGGACAAAATATTCAAGTGTCATAATTTAAATATATGATAAACTACTGAAACCAGACTTCCTGAAAACAAATGATGGACGGATGTATTGTTGGACAGATGAGGACATGTGCATAAATGAAAAATCTTTAACTTCTTAAAGAGTTTGTGAAAAATACTTTAATTAGTTATATACTTTGTAAGTCTTTGGCAAGTTGTTGTTGTTGGTTTCACGCCATTTGTCAGCACATGATAGGCTATACATGGCGTTTAGCATATCTAGTTTCTGGACAAACTCGTAAAAATCCCTAGAAGAACCAAGACCGACGAGAAGCTTCTGGCAAACTTTCTTATATATCCACGTTGGTAGAGCCTGAGACTCGAACCCACGCGGACAGAGGTGAGATGTAGGTGAGCTGTAAAGGCGATGCTTTAAGCCTTACGGCCACCCGAGGCCTCCCACTTAAAGTTGAATTTGTTTAATAATTTTAAAGTATTTTACACTAAATTAATCAAATTGTAACATTCTAGTCATCACATGACTAAAATAATTCATACAGAACAGACGTTGTCTCTGTTGGACACCAAAGGGACCACATAATTGTGTTATTTATGGACAGTGGTCTTCTGTAGACACGTCTTTTATGAACAGTTGTCCATTATAGACATAAGCGATTTCAGAGCAGCTGTCTTTAATACATAGATGTACTATTTACATACATCTTCATGTACAGGTGTCGTTTATGGAGAGGTTAAATTTCAACAAAAATTTGCAGAGTTTAATTTTTCAAGAAAAAGTTTCCCATGTTTTCATCACCAGTTGTCCTGGCTATTTAAAAAAGACATTGTAATATCTTAGGTATAGTTAAAAGAGCTTTAAATTTCCTTAAGTTTGATGCATGATTGATGAGTGTAATTTTAGTTACTTCAAATGTGCACCTATAAAAAATGCTAGCTCCGCTTGGTCATTTTCACTTTCTGGAATTCTGAGGTAAATTTGTAAAAAGTAAAAATACAAAAACCTAAACTATACGAGTAGATACCTTTTTTTAAACTTTTAGATATATTTCTAATCCATTCATTGTACTTTCAAACGCTGGCAAAATTAATTTTCCCCCTTTTAATAACCGCTAAACTTAATATTCTCTGGACAAGTTCATGCTGATTTCTGGAGCACATATGAGCAGCCATTTTGGTCACCTGTTGCTTATATCATTTACAATTTCTACAATTACATTATGTAAAGAAATTCAGCCACAGTGCATACAAATAACATAGAGGTATGCCAACATTACCTCCATGAGTAGCACAAGCAAACAACTTCACGTTATAGCTGTCACTGTCAGAAGTACGCAATATCTGTAGAGCACAATGTTTATATGTATTATATCTGTATTTGTAAAACATATTTGCCTTCACGGCAGACCAAAATGTCTAAGTCCAAAAGGTTAATAAGAAGCCGAAGTGAGTTTGAGATTGCTTACCTAACAGCCAAATATAAGAACAGTTGGTCAAGAAACAAGAGTTTAAGTATGTTTTCTGTTGAAATTTCTTCCAATACTTTTGCTTGCATGTGTTATGAAAACAATTGTTTCAATATTTTAGTATTTTCGTTTACAGTTTTTGTAATTTCAAACATTTCATTGCACATCCACATAATTTGTCCAATAAGGAAAGGTTCCAATGACACGCTGCTTTGTGTCGAAGTTGGTAAGATTCTACTCTGCCTTTTATTTAAAGATGAAGTTGTGTAAGTGTTTTTTTTATTTATTTATTTATGCTAATGGCCGCCATATTTGATTGAAGAACAACACCAGTAGCTTAAATCACAATGATGTTCAAGATACTTTATATCAAATTTATTAGTATGTTAAGTTGGGTTTCTTCTTTGTTTGTTTTTTAAGTAGAATTTGTTTAAAACATTATTCTACTTTAAGTAACATCAGCCACATTTGACGGCCGATTAAGCATCATTTGTACTAACTTAAAATCACTTCATGTCAGAATGCTTCTGTGAAAATTGGCCGAATTCTATTTAGTAGTTTTTGCGAAATAGTTTAAAGGATTATCCAGTTTTAGTTGCTATGACAATATTTGATGACGTATTTTTTGGTGGATTGGCATTTTTGTAAAACAAAATAAAATCTGAAAAGTTCTTTGTTTTAATAGGGTTATTTTGTCATTTGCTCAAATTCTGTTTAGCGATTTTGTTTACTTTAGAAGTCATTCAAAGGTTTTCAGTTTTCAGTAAATGTGGGCATATTTGATGACGGATCAATATCGGTGTAAAAAAGTGAAAGCCCTCTATGCCAGGATGCTTTTCGTCCAAATTGGTCAAATTCAGTTGAATGGTTTTTCAGAAGTTAAAAGAGTTCCTAATTTTGTAACAGTGGCGATATTTCAATGCAGATTGAACTACCAAGATGTTTTCTACCAAGTTGGGTCAAAATATATAAAGCCATATTTTAGGGCGAGTCGGCAACATTTGAGCAAAGTTTAAAGGTTTTTCTACCAGGGTGCTTTCTGCCAAATTTAATCAAATTATATTCTTTACTTTAAATAAGTCCTTTAAAGTCTGTTTTTTTTATTTTAGTAGTAGTGGCCATCATCTGCATCATTTGTACAAATTGAAAGTCCTTAGTGCCAAAATGCTCTCAGCCAAATTAGGTAAAATTTGGTCCATTGGATATTGAGACGTTTCAAACAGCTATCGTTGACAAGTGCACGATGAAAGGTGATGTTATGTCCTCAAAATCTAATCCGATCGTATACATGGTGTCACGTTTGCTAAGCCCAGCTATAAAGTCATGTATAAGCTAGGACATTACCGCGGCCATATGTTTGATGTCTAAAGGTTGCCGCGAGATTGTGTTAATCTCTTACGCAAGGCTACCGTGACCCGCCAGAAACCGGAAACTTGAATTGGATTCGGCGACCGCTTGCATCATTTGACAAAGGCTTGTAGTTATCACACCTGGGTGTTAAAGATTAGTCCTAAGATCAGATGGAAGCCCGCGGGGTGAACGGGATGTGTTCTCATCCGCCCCACGTTGACAGACAGCGAGAGGGACATTGTCCGCTAAGTTTGATTGGATCGGTTCACAGTGACATCCAATCGGAATTGAGATAGAGGGTGTGATTACAATTTAGATCCGAATTATAATTTTCATAACTCGTAAATGAAAAGTTAGTTTCGCCTGGAAAGATTGCTCAGCGATTGCGTTACTCCGAGGAAGCCACTCGTAAATTGGAGGTAAAACTTAGAGGTAGATTCTAACGAAGGACAAAGCTTCGAAAAGGAAGCTTTTTAGGGGACAGAACTTCCGGTTCAATTGAGTTCCGAGTCTCCAAGAGGTGGAGACGGAATTGAGACTAGCCGAACAGTCGAAGTCGACAGAAGTCAAGTCGGTGGAGAGATGGTGGATAGAAGGTGGAGGAGGAGGAGGAGGAAAAGGAGTCTGGAGAGGAAAGTGGAGGAGGAGTATAGAGAAGTGGAGGAGGAGGAGAAGGAGTACAGAGAAGTCGAGGAGGAGGAGAAGGAATTTGGAGAAAAGTCGGGGAGGAAGAGGAGAATGAACTGGGGAGAAATAGGAGAGAGAAGAACACCACAGATGAGTAAAATACAATGACAGGTGGAAATCGATCTCACACTGCTAATCAAGTGATGCAATAGGCTATTAAAGGGTCGAGTGGAAGGAGTGTAAAATGGAAGTTTCAATCATTTGATTATTGAATTGTTATTAAATTGTTATTTATTGAATTTCAACCCTTTTTGTATATTTAACCATCTAATCATCGGCATTGCTGACTGGGGGCTCGGAGCAGTACTTCTGTCTTTCACTAATTTAACTTCCAACCAAAATCGAGCCTGGGTAGGACTTCTACAATAGTTTAAATAAAATATTGGGAGCACCCCACCCCAACCATAACAAAACCCTTACACATGCTAAAACAAATATGCTTATTAAATGTGATTTGTCTACGTTAAGTAGTGTTACCTAATTGTGCCAAGAAGGTGTTCTGTCAATTAAATTCCAAAAAGTTTAAAGATATGTAGAAAATTGAGTAACTGCTGAAATGGCTTCAAAATCTAATCAGGTCATCCGCATTTTAATGCAAATATGCATTGCAAACTTAATCTTTAAATATCAAGTGGTTTTTGGTTGATGGTGCTAACAATGGTTTTGTCAAAAATGTTAAAGCTTAAAAATTTAAAAGAAAATACTCTAAAATTATGTAATGCACTAATGGCTTGAAGCTCTAATTACATCATATTTATATAGGTACAATTATGTTCATCAAATTTAGTTGTTTGCATTGAGTGGTTTTTGCGCTAAAAAGCTTCTTGCAACAGATAAAGGAATGCATGGATACAGGTATGCACAGATGAACAGACATGACCAAATCAAATTACTTGGCCGCAGGAAGTGGGGTCATACAAATATGAAATTTTGTACGAAATGTTGCATCTATCATATAATAAATTATGATCTACTTTACGATATACTGTGATTGCTTAACAAACATGATATCTTGAGGGCACATTTTAAACTATTTGTGGTGGAAAATCTATTTTAGGAGTACATGGGTTTATTATACAAATATTCACAAGGCATTTTTTTGTGTGTTGTACATTCCATACACTCTTGCTCTGTCTGTGTGTGTGTGTGTGTGTGTGTGTGTGTGCGCGCGCGTGTGTGTGTGTGTGTGTGTGTGTGTGTGTGTGTGTGTGTGTGAGAGAGAGAGAGAGAGAGACAGACAGAGAGACAGACAGATATGCCACCACAGTTGCAAATTTCTAATTTGCATTTGACAAAGGCCAAAATTTAGCGCTCAAGCGTATACATCGGATACCATGACATAAAATATTGGTCTAGCAGTAATAATATCATGCAAGACAATTTGCAGACACATGAGTATTTTCATCAGATATTTGTTCTGGCCCCAGTTTTTACTAAGCATCTCATAATTTCTTCCCCAACTTGAGATATTTCTTGAAACGACAATAATAAAATGTCAGGAAGCACCAATTATTGAAATGTAGTTAAAAATTATGACTTTTCTATCTTTATAAGTCTTTGTTATGACTCGGCCGGGGTTCGAACCGGCGACTTCTCGCATCTGAGGCGGACGCTCTAACTACTAGGTCACTGGAGCGGTACATTCAGTAACATCAGACTGAAAGCAGAATATTGCTGAGTGTAGTTCGGTATGCTGATGGCAAGACATTCAGTTCATACAGGTAAGAATATGTTGTTTTTGTTCGGTTTTATCGACTCTTATAAGACATGAATGGCTATAGAGTACCAAACAAATGGGAGCTAGGGTTTTTTTTCCCCAAGGACACATTGAGCCAGCCGACACGTACTGGTATGGGCTAGTACTGAACCCGCGATCGTCGGTTTAGGAGTCTGATGCTCTACCGAGTTATGAATACATTATTAAATTATAATTAACATAACAGGCACACATCAATAGTTCTCTAGGGCCAGGAGCTCAGCATGGTCGAGCGATCTAAGGCACTTGCCTTTATAGATCACTGACATCTCACCTATGTCTATGTGGGTTCGGATCTTGGCTCGGCCAAATGTGGGTATGTGAGAAAGTTTGCCAGTACCTTCTTGTGGGTCGGTGGTTCCAGGATCGGCCTTAGGCCAATTGGACCGATTTGGCCCAATCAGGCCCCACGCTTACAGGGGCCCCGCGTGTTAATACTTTTTAAAAATATATCGATAGAGAGAAAGTAATTTTAAAGCGATGGAAGTACATTTTAAGTCCGATCATATAAAACTTGTTTAAAAGTTTATTTCCAAATGCCGTGCTCACAGGGAGTCCCGCCAAAATGATCCAAATCGGGTCCCGCGTTTGCTACGGCCTCTACTGGATGGTTCTTCCTTCACCAAGTATAATAGCCGCCATGTACAATCTGGTTAAAAATCAGATCTTGAACGTCCTACGTGAAGACCTTACAGCGACCGCTTAGAGGTCATGTTCTAGTGACCTTCTGAAATAGCCAATGGAAAATGCAGCTTGCAGAAATCTGAAAGTGAATCAGATCGTTCGGCACACGTTGATGTCCTTCAGCCATTCTGCTCAGTCTCCCAAACGCGAAGATATAAGACTTCATCTGATTGGCTGATAAAAATAGCGTTTTTGTTAATAACATAGGTCACCGGAACATTACCCCTAAGGGATCATCATGTAGGACTGTGGAGATTTGATTTTATTCGGATTGCTGCCATGTTTATCTAGTAGGTGGTGGAAAATAGCGTTAAACCCACACAACTATCCAAAGCAATCTCTCTGGCCAAAATGTATTATTGAGATACTGGATAAATCATGATTGTCTCCAAAATAAAACTGCATGATTTGCCTTTTTTCCTCCCTAATTCCTTCTTCAGAATGATTTTTTTTTTTTGTGTAGTTTTCGCAACATACTATACAATAATTGCAATATGGTATCCTAGCGGCTGAATATTGACTCATAATTTTACAATGGATAACATCTGATTAATCAATGTAGTTTGCATTATGTTTCAATACCCTGAAGAAAGAAATATTTGTGAAACTGGAATATTGGACCAAGTCAGAAAAAATGTGAAATCCAGGTCAGAATGACCTGCACATGATGCAATACTAAAGTTCTCCTCAGAAATGCAACATTTCAGAAATTTTATTACCCTAATTTGAATACTCTTATTAATAAATGAAATCCAATTCAAAAATGTAAAGAGGTTATTGTAAGCATGAAATATAGATTATAATGATGATTTGTTGAAATATCAATGTCCTTCCCATCAAATTGCAGCCTTTCACCAAGTTCATGAATCCAGTATAATGTACAAGAAATGTAATTAACCGTCTAAACTGAACGAAGTCCAAAACAAATTAAATATAATAGCTGATAGTGCCTTACTATCTGCTTGCTTCAAATGTACCTAACTGACCTAAGTCCAAAAAGCATTAAGTATATACTAGGTGACAGTGACTTACTCCAAGTAAAACGGCCTGCTTCAAATATACTTAACTGACTCCAGTCCAAAAAGCATTAAATATACTAAGTGACAGTGACTTGCTTCAAGTTAAACGACCTGCAGCTCATTAAGATGCATCCTATAACCAAGTCTTATCAGTCTAATATAGCAAGAGTACTGTACATGCCGATTTCAAACCAAAACCATATTTAATAATCATCTATGTCGGCAATAGTACGACATGGCTGACTCAAAATTATTTACCAACGGATCTCAAGGGCCTCGACCTTCGGTCAAGTTATGCAATCTTAAACTTGCTGTGCAGACACTACTATTTACTTATTGCAATTATCCTAACTTTGATCTTTGACCTATGCATTAGTTCCCAAATAACTTAGGATTCTTTATTACCCAATGTACAATTCATCCACAGAGTTTGGTCAAGGAACTTCAGCAAAGGTCATTCTACAAAACCCATTTTTCTTTTAACTACAATGACTTCAACCTCTGACCTCAAATCAACAGGGCACTCCCATACTTGCAATCCGTCAAAACATCAGTCAAGGAACATGGTCGAGAACTAAAGTTATTATCCAAAAACCATTTTCTTTGTTCAGTCACAGTGATCTTGACCTTTGACCCCAATAGCAGTTGGCTTCTTTCTTACCCAGCTGTGAAGGTACATGGTGGAGAACTGAAACGTTTCTGAAGAAACTGTTTTCTTTTTTTACCTTTAATCTTCTGACTCCAAAATCAACAGGCTTCTAACTTACCCCAAGTGGAAACAAACAACAAAAATTTGGTCAAGGGATGTTACGTAGAATTAATACTATTCTGTGAAACAATTTTTCTCCTTTTGGTCACATTGCCTTTGAGCTGGGACCTTTTGATGCCAGTCTTCATAATCCCATATGCAAGCCATCCGAAGTTTGGTAACTGTATACTGTGAAGAAATCAAGTAATTTGTGCCAAAAAATTGATATTGAGAAGTTAAGACGACTGTAAAGACATCTTAACATAATCAGTGCAAAAGATGATAAAGAACACAAACACTGACGAAATTATTGAAGACTAAAGTGTCCTAGCAACCTACTTTTGAAATGATCATATGTTAATCACACACACACACACACACACACACACACACACACACACACATATATATATATATATATATATATATATATATATATATATATATATATATATATATATATATATATATATATATATACCTTAATCCAGTTTCATGACATGGCTCAATAGGAAGATTAGCTCTTAACAATTTTTGTCCCCAAACTTACACCTGGTGGTCTTTAAGTCCTTTTTTTCGAAGTTAAAGCCGAGTACATTCAAAATGATCTAGCCTTTCAAAAATTGTTTGTCAATAGTTTCCATAAACTCTTCAAATGCTCCACTGTGTACAGCAAATACCAGTATTTAAACAAAAAAACTTTCAGTTTTCTACAAAATAGGAATAAATGTATTTGAATTTTATGTCAACATTTTCAATGACATTCATTTCAAAAAGTCATTTTCTACAACAGCTGACTGGACTTTTAATGGTGGCAACTTACGTCCACTAGTTATAAAGCAATCTTCACATGATACTTAAGGAATCACTATACCAAATTTGAAAATACAATTCATAACTACGAGACCAAAGCTGTCAGTGCAATGCTCATCTTAAAGATCAATACATTTTTATATCTTTGTAAGCAATGTAGTGTTCCTACACTGCAACACTGTTCATGGAAACAATGACAGTATACTATGTTATCAAATTAGTGTTCCCACAATACAACACTGTTCATGGAAACAATGACAGTGTACCATGTTAGAGAAGTGGTTGCTTTATACTGGAGTACACAATTGTTATGTATTATTTAATTTAATTGTTTGTTAGTTTTTAAAAATTTTATTTCATTATATGCTGTTGTAATGTAACATTGTATGCTGGACTTGACCTTGTCCAAAACTAAGTTCATTTCTGCTGGACCCGATTGACTTTTTATATTTCATTTTATGTAAATAACTAATATATAGCTAAATTATTCTCTATCTGTATGGGGGCTTAATATCAGGATCTTTATTAATAAAAGAAGTAAATATGCTTATTTGGGTCAGGGTTTTGGCCTTTCCTAAATGAATTTTACAAGTTATGGTTTTGATTTTGTAAGCATCAGGTTCATTCTAGAAGGTTATTTCCATTAGGTAATGGGTTTTTGGGGGTGGGTGGGTTTAGAAATTGCTAATTGTGACTAGAGGTCAAGTAGAGAACTATAGAATCTTGTGATTGTGAGGACTTGGTCATTCGTGCTTTAACAGCAAGAGCTTTCAAGTTGTATTATGTTGCGACCATTTGGGCTGAATTTTATTTTCTTCAAATTATTGAATTCAAGTGATTATTTTCTCTGGAAATACAAAAGTGCTCTGATAAAATTCTTGGATAGAGACATTCACTGGAATTTATAGTAAATTAAAACCTGGAATTATATTACCGTGATTCAACAAAATACTGTTGACACATCAGCACTCCAAAAGCTATAACAGACACATCATCGCCTTCAGTTTTACATTTCTTCGGGACTTGTACTGAATTTTAATCAGGACTTTAAATTTTTAAGACTTGTGTCTGTAATTCTTGGATTATTTTGGGATTTAATTCGCAATACCATAAGTTCTTTTTTCTCATTTTAACTTTGTATTCTAAAGAAATAAATTATTTGCTAAATTTTACAAAGCTTGTTGTCTTTCACTCTTTACTGTTACTTATTTTAAAAGCATAGACTCGTAACAGAAAATTGGACGCTCATCCTGGATAAGAATTTTGCTAAAATATTTTAGAAAACTTTGTTTTTAAAGTTTAAATTCCCCTAGTTTAGGTATTTTTAAAATCCCAAGTATTATTGCACATTTTAGAAATCTTTTGTGAAATCAACAAGCTTTTTACAATGTCTTCTAAAGTGGAGATCTTTATTTCAAATCCTACCTAGGAACAGTTAGACTTCTTGAAAAAAGGCGAATTGCTTCAGCTTGCCAGAAAATATGATCTTTCTGAGGCAAAAGCTTCTTTAACGAAGAAAGGAATAAAAAAATTTTGGTCCAATATTTGGTGGAAAAGAATGTTCCGGATAGGAGTGCTTTGGATTTGATTAAGGAATTAAAATCAAAATACAAGATGGAATTCAGAGTTAAGAAAGCTTGAGCTTCAAGAAAGACGGATGCAGTTAGATAAAGAGGAAGGAGAGAGGAAAATGCAGCTGCAGAGAGAGAGAGAGAGAGAGAGAGAGAGAGAGAGAGAGAGAGAGAGAGAGAGAGAGAGAGAGAGAGAGAGAGAGAGAGAGAGAGAGAGAGAGAGAGAGACTCACAAATGCAGTTACAGAAAGAAAAACAAATGCAATTGGAGATACAGGAAAGAGAAACAAATGCAAATGCAATTGGAGAGAGAGAGAGAGAGAGAGAGAGAGAGAGAGAGAGAGAGAGAGAGAGAGAGAGAGAGAGAGAGATGCAAATGCAAAACGAAAAGGATGACAGAATTGCAGAGAGAAAGAGAAAAGGAAGAAAGGGATATAAATTGATATAATTTAGATTAAAAGAATTAGAGCTGGCAAGTGAAAAGCACATCCCCACTTTACACATAAATTCACATTTTGATGTTACTAAGAATATTAGCTTAGTGCCCCTTTTAGAGAAAAAGAAGTAGATAAACATTTTCCTCATTTTGAAAACATTGCTGAAAGGTCCAAATGGCCAAGAGAGCACTTTCTGGCAGAGCCCGAGATATATATGCTTCCCAGTCTGTATAGCAAAGTGCTGACTACGATCTGGTTAAGGAATGCGTCTTAAAGGGTTACAAGTTAGTCCCTGAGGCTTATCGGCAAAAGTTCAGGAACTCTAAAAAAATAAAAAAATAAAAAAAACCTGGACAAACTCATGTCGAATTTGCAAGAGAATAAGAGCCGTTATTTGATAGGTGGTGCTTAGCCAAGAAAGTTGATCAAGATTAGGAAAATCTAAGACAACTCGTTATACTTGAAGAGTTCAAGAATTGCGTCCAGTGACGTTAAGACTTATGCTGATGAACATAAGATCGAAACTTTAGAAAATGTTGCTCGTACTGCTGACGAGTATTCCCTAGCTCATAAAGTTTCTTTTGTAAGCAAGTCTTCCACTCAGCAGTCCTATGGTAAAAAAATTATTTGAGCCTAATGCAAGCCTTTCAAAATCTCAATATGTCACAACGTTTAGAAACAAAGTTTCTGATAAGATTGATCAGAAGTTATTATCTCTTCCTACGTGTACCTATTGCAAGAAGAAAGGACACGTTATTTCTGATTGCTACAAATTGAAAAATAAGCATCAGAATCAAGATAGACCTATTCCAAATGCTCTTATTTCTAAGAGGTCAAGGTCACGGTCATGTATTGAAAGCAATACGTTTGTTGGGTCTCAAAAACCCCATCCTGATTTTATTATGGAGAATTATGAACCATTCATGTCGAAGGGTTCTATATCACTCATGAGTGATTCGGCCAGTCATATCCTATTAGAATTTTAAGGGACACAGGAGCTTCTCAGGGTCTATTATTATCAGGTACTTTGCTTTTTTCTGAGAAGTCTTCTTCTACTGAGTGTTCTTATTCTAGGAGTAGAGTGTGGCTTTGTTAATGTGCTTCTCTATTGTGTAAATTTGTCATCAGACTTAGCCTCAGGCCCGTGACAGTCAGAATAATGTATTCTTTACCCATTGAGGGCGTTCATTTATTACTAGGAAACGGCCTAGCTTGTTATAAGGTTGTGGTTAATCCACTAATAACTGACAAGCCTTGTTTGGACCAGAAAGTCGATCCTATTGAAAAAGAAAGCCCCGATTTATACTCAGCCTGTGCAGTTACTAGAGCTGTGGCAAAGAAAGCTCTTGAGAATGTTGATCATGAAAGTATTCCTTTAGCTGACACATGTACTGGTCAGGCTTTTGATGAGGTCACTTTCACTCCTTGTTTGGATCAATCAAAAGGTATTGATCACAGCGATCCTCTTAACTACACATTCTCTTTATTCTAATCAGGGTGACAAACGACAATCACTTGTCGTCGAACAAGAAAAAGATCCTGATATCTCCTGTTTGTTTCAAAGGACCATTAGTAATCTGAAGCCACAGAAGTACCTGTTTATTATTTCGTTAAAAATGGGATTCTTATGAGAAAATGGAGACCACCTGAAGTACCTGCTGGTGATGAGTGGTCAGTGAATTATCAAACTGTAGTTTCAAAATCGTACTGACAGGAAATTCTTAGTATGGTCCATGAAACTCCTTTGGCTGGTCATTTAGGGATTAATAAGACTTATCACAAGATCTTGAATCACTTCTATTGACCAAAAATTAAAAGTGATGTTTGTAAATACTGCAGATCTTGTGACACTTGTCTAATGGTAGGAAAACCCAATCAAAAGATACCTAAGACTCATCTGCAACCTATTCCTGCATATGATGAACCATTTAACAGAATAATGGTAGATTGTGTCGGTCCCTTACCTAAGACCAAGTCAGGTAACCAATACTTGTTGACCATAATGTGTGTGTCAACAAGATTCCCAGAGGCAATTCCTTTGAGGAATATTAAAACTAAAACAACAGTAAAAGCTTTGATAAGGTTTTTTTTTTATACTCATTTTGGCCTTCCCAAATCTGTTGAATCTGATCAAGGGTCAAATTTCATGTCTAGAATTTTTCAGCAAGTTATGTATGAATTAGGTACCCAACAATTCAAGTCTTCTGGCTATCACCCTGAGAGCCAAGGTGCTTTAGAAAGATTTCATCAAACTTTGAAAAATATGATTCGGTCATATTGTTTTGACACAGGTAAAGATTGGGATGAAAGTGTTCATTTACTGTTGTTTGCTGTTCGGGAATCAGTTCAAGAATCATTAGGATTCAGTCCCTTTGAACTAGTTTTTGGACATAATGTGCGTGGACCACTTAAGTTGTTAAAAGAAATTTCTTTCCAATGAAGATATAGAAATTAATCTTCTCGATTATGTTTTCCAATTGTAAGCATAAGTTGTTAAAGGCTTGTGAGGCTGCAAGAACTAATCTGCACTCTACTCAGTCAAAAATGAAATTAAGATATAAAAATACAAAGGAAAGGAGTTTTCAGCTGGTGATAGAGTTCTGACTCTCTTGCCCATACCACAAAATCCTCTTCAAGCCAAGTATTATGGTCCTTACACAGTAGAAAAGAAAGAAAAGTTTTAAAATTATGTCATAAATACTCCTGTATTTATGTATTCATGGCATAAATAGGTACAAAATTGCAAGAAAAAAATATGAAAAATCACCACGTAACTAGCATGTCATTACAGTAAAGGGCAGTCCTACAATTAAAAACATTGACCCCAATATTTATGCTTTGAGTAAGTAAAGTCTGACTAAATTATTATGACTTTAATTTGTAGAAAATCATCTGTATGGGCTGTCAAGTGTGTGGGATATTCCTGAAAATTTGACCTCTTGTTTGATGTTAGTCAACATTGGAACACACTTCATAGCACTGTTATTTAGGCAGTAAGACCTCTACCTCTAAAACACAAATATCAGGGTCATTATCTTATACTGTAGGACTACTGAAGTAAAGGGATGCTACTCAATCTCAAAACTATCCATGTTGAGTGTTATTGGTCTGCTCAGTTTTATATATTATTTTGGAAAATATGCAAGTAACAATACTGGATTCAAAATTGTGGTATGTCCTATTCAGTTTTAACATTCTTTATTCCCCCAAATAAATTCAAGATGTGTGGGGAAAAATTCCAGTAGTTTTTCAACAAATTCAAGGACTTTTTAAGATGACCCATCAAATTCAGTGATTTTTAAATTTTTTTTATCAACCATATATAATTTCACTACTATATAATGAGATCATATTCATGACCATTCTCACCTTATAACAAGAACCATGCTGTAATGAAGGGCCTTATAACAGGAACCACATTTTAATGATGGACCTTATAACAGGAACCACATTTTAATGATGGGCCTTATAACAGGAACTGCATTTTAATGATGGGCCTTATAACAGGAACCACATTTTCATGTAGGGTCATATAACAGGAACCATGCTATAATGAATGGCCTTATAACAGGAACCACATTTTAATGACATGCCTTATAAAAAGAACCACATTTTAATGAAGGGCCATATAACAGGAACCATGTCATAATGATGGGTCTTATAACTTGACCACATTTTCATGAAGGGCCTTATAGTGAGGGAGTGCTAATTACATAAAGTAATGGGCTACATAATCATGCCCACCAAAAAAAGGACTTATATTACAATGCATTGAGGCCCTACTGTATACTGTATTTGGCAATGAGAGAAATGCTAAAACAAAATTTTGTGATTAAATGAGTTTATTCAAAAATATGTTGTACAAACTTATTTCTATATACAAACATCATCTAATTATTTCAAGAATTGAATTTTAAGGTATGAATACATATTTATGAAAAATAATATGACAGGTACACATAATGCATCTCATTATAAACAGAAATTTACTACATTTTTAACCCAAAGGCACAATCTAGAACAGGATTAAAAGCATTTTCATTTGTTGTTGGTTTTAATGTCACTTTTAACACAATAATGGCTATATCATGCCAAGAAAATGAGAACTAAATACCTTTCCCAATGCAGATGACCCAGGCAAGCTTGGGTGGGTGTTGAACCTGCAACCCTTGGTTTGTAAGTTTGATGCTCTACCAACAGAGCTACCACTGCTCCCCCAATAAAAAAGCTTACTTCACAGAATTTTTGATTCTGATTTTATTTATACAAACTTACAACTTCATGCTTAATTTACTGTATGCCAATTATTCTAAAATTTCTACATCAAAAGTACCAACTGGTATAAAAAAGAAAATGATTTGATTATTTAGAAGATCAGAACCTCCTTAACAAAAGCTTAGATTTATTTTCTTCAAAATATCTCTAAATTCCAATAACTCTTAAGAAAACCTTTAAGCTTAATCTTAATGCCAATGTGTAAAATTGTTTTAACCCATGCAGTAGATACACCTCCTTCCAACCCTATTCTACTGACCCACAAGACAAACTTCCTGTTTGGGGGACTGGAAACCACGAAAGAAATTTGCCAAAACTAATAGCTACCCCAAGCAGATTTAATGACGTCCATTTTTTTAAAAAATCCATACTTTTCGTTTTTTGTATGTAGTGTAAATGAAATCTCTATTGTAATTTCCTTGAAACAAGCATGACATAGTTTTCTGAATTTTCTTTTTTATACAATGAAATATTTGTGAGATGATATGATTAATATTTAAAGGATATGTTCTTCACAAATCTTGTTTCGCAGATGAAAATACATAAAGCAAGGATAAGTCCAAAAATATATACATAAACATATTTACATCAACAATATAGTTCTAGGCTACCTAATAGAATGTCAGAAGAAAAAGCCTGTTTTTGTTTTGCAAAAGGTGACATTTTTATATGTTATAATGAAATGAAAAAACCAAAGTTAATGATTACATGCAATTATTCAAGGCTGACCGAGGGGTTACAACTAAAAAAATTTGATGGAAAATGGTTAAAACTAAATTCATGCACAATTTTCATCTTCATAAGATAATATGGTCAAATATTAAGGTATAAAATGTTTAGAAATGTACCAACTTATTTACATTCTTTTATAAGTTCATAAATCATCAACACACCTGTATGTTACAAATTATGCAGCTTACTGATCTAAAGAAAAATTAAAACAACTAAAACTATATTTAAATGTCTGCACTATATGCCCATATTTATGGAGAATGGAAAGACAAATTTGGGCAACTAGCTCCTGCTATTTGCAAAAACATGTATCCTTTATTCTTTTACAATCCCATAAGTCTCATGCCAGTTTTGTTATATTAGATGTCCTAAAACATCAAAATTAATGAAACCAAATTAACACAGAATGTTTTGTTTCAAAAAACTTGTTTTCACAGGTAATGTTTTGAAAAAGTAATTGATTTTGTTATTACTCATGTAAGAATAACAACCATAGAGAGTCTGTCAGGTACAAATATTTGTCAAAGCACACCAGAATGAATCTGAATCCAGCAAAATCTTCACAGTTGGCTCTATTTCCCTCATGCTACAGTAATCATTTGAATTAAGTGTCATCACTATAATTTAATATACTCTGTAAAATCCTAATCAAAGAAAAATGTGGGTTAAATTATCAAAGCTACAGACATTTCGTGATAACATAGGTTAAAATAGACGTTAGAAGAAACGGTGCAACAATGATGGAGGTTAGCTGTGGTGCAGAATTACAACCATTCCAGTCATTGCAGAAGCAGTACATTATCTTGTCATTTGTTGTCTGCATTGGATTCCAGAAATCATTTTTCCGTGCTGGCAGGCAGTAACCATGGCGACGAAGAACCGGCATCCTGAGACGGTGCCGTGCAGACTTCATCAGTTCATTTTCACACTCCCGAATGATTTTATTTTCATCTGCAAGTTCAATAATCCAAATGTAAGCAAAAATTTAAATAGACTATAAAAGCTTGATATTTTCAGATTCCTTTCCTTGCATGGAACATCTTAAGACCTGGATCATCTCAAGTATGGCTACTTGGCTTTTTAAAAGAAACATCAAAATCTATTTTCATCCAGTAATGAAGAAACCACAGAATGTACTAATTAACTGTGAATTCAATTAATTTCATTGGTATAATTTTTTTTTTCCTTTGCTCAAATGAGTCTTAAAAATTTGTATTTTTACAACAACTACAAAATCCATAAAAATAGTTAATTCACAGTACAGGAAAACAGTGATGATATTACAATGTAGAAGTTAAGATTACAAGAAGACCAACTAATGAATGGATCCACACACATAGTGATGAACAGGCATGACCATCCATCAAATAGTGATATAACAAGATATACCTGCATGTATTCCAGCAACACAACTTCATCTGACAACCACTATATAAGAATTCAAATGAATGTATCATCTAAAACCTTCACTGACTTTCTACCGTCTGACTCTATCAACCCTATCATTTGTGCTTCAGACTGGCATGATCTTCAGATACCAAAAAGAAAATGGCAGCATGGCTGAAACTGAGAGGACAAGAGATGTTGCTTTAATATACTGTAACACTGCATTTCTAACCACAATCATCTTGATCCCAGCATGCCCCAGTAGAAGAAAGAATCCACTAAAATTGTCCATCACTTTTCTTGGAACCTACAAAATACATGCCTGATGTTTTGTAAACATTTAACTTTGTATATTTATCAATTTCAAGAATTAATCTTACATGTTTTTCATTGGCTGCAACCATATTTGGTGAGAGAATGAACCTTGAAAGTGGAGAGTTTTCAATTTGGACAAAGGAAAATAACTCTTCCAGTATGCGAATGCACACAATAGGTACATTGGTGAGCTTTAACTTCATTAAATTTGCCCACATGATAATTTTTGAAGTACACAGTGCACATGTTAGATTGAAAAGGGTAACATGTATTCAAAACCAAAGAACAGATCATCTACAAAACAAAATTTGTTATGAAATTTGCCAAGTTTGTAATGCATATCAGAACACAAACAAATGAACTTACTTCCATCTTTCTCTATGACCTTGATACAATAATTGGAGTCTCCACAATCTTTCCATGGGAACATCCTCCAGTCTATTTGGTCACCACACCCACCCATGGCACTGAAACACCTGTGGCACATAATGGCTTGAACTATAAAAAAAAAGTAGACCAATGATTTCACTGATGCTGTTCAGATAAGGCATAAAAGTGTTCCATGACAAAGACAATATTACCGAGTACATAATACAATATACTGAAAAAACCTCATGGGATTGTGTTTGAGAAGTGGATGGGTTGGACTTCATCTGCTGTTTTACATCACAGCCACACAAGTGAAGTAGGTTATTCAGTGTTGTGGCAATTTATAGTCAGGTGTCTTGCCATAGGACACACCATGGTAGCCAACATGTGCTGATCATTATCAGTCTGTGCATCATGAATAACTGCTCAAAGATCAATGGAGGTCTATGTAGTTCATTATATTTATGTTGTTGTTGGGTTTAATACCATTTTTCAGCACAAGATAGGCTATACATGGCTGCCAGTATAAATGGTGGAGGAAGAGCCCAGGAAAACCCCGGAAAGAACCACCAACACACGAGAAGCTACTGGCAAGCTTTCTCACACACCCACATTGGCCAAACCTGAGACTCGAACCCATGCAGACAGAGGTGAGATGGCAATGATCCCTAACGGTGAGCGCTTTAGACCACTCAAGGCCCACCCATTATATTTATAATTATGCACATATACAGAGGCAAACCAAACTTCTTTGCCTTGTATAACTCAGCTAATTTGCCTAACTCGTGTGATTATAACTATGCTAATTGCATAGGTCATGCAGTTTGCAAGAACAGTATAACAGGACTAATTGCCAAAATCATGCAGTTTCCAAGAACAGTATAACAGGGCTAATTGCCAAAGTCATGCAGTTTCCAAGAACAGTATAACAGGACTAATTGCCAAAGTCATGCAGTTTCCAAGAACAGTATAACAGGACTAATTGCCAAAGTCATGCAGTTTCCAAGAATATTATAACCATACTAATTGCCAAGGCCATGCAGTTTCTTAAGAGTAGTATAACTACGCTAACACAGCATTATACTGAAGTCTTTTAAATCCCATAAAGAGCAAAAACAAAACCCCATAAAGAGCAAAAACAAAACAAATGACAGGAATTGTTCTGGTAGCAGAGTGAATCAGGTTATCTTAAAGAGGCATTTAAACATGCTCAATAAATATTGCTTGTTCAAGTTTTGTATATATAAGAAGTCACTTATATGGCATGAAAATTAACATATGCATATTAACTTGCTTACAATAATTTTATTATTATTTTTACCTCAAGAGGTTTATGTGCAATCATGCTAAACAGGATTTGGATCTTGCAGGAATCATGTGAATTTTAAAACAAGAGCCCCATGAAGGTGCTCATGTTCTATTAGCAAAATAGAATTTCACAGAATTCAAGACAATTTCTTCTTTTTAACTAGAGTGTAGAAACCATCTCTGATATTCTTGAACAATAAAATTCTCAAATTAGCCACTGCAGTAGCCATACTCAGTGTTTGCCTTTACCCTCATTTGTGCTTCAGAGACCCCCAAATTTTTAATTTGATCCCCAGTTTTGATACCAAAACTTGTTTTTTTTTTTTTTTTACTGAATCTGACACCCAGGAGATTTTTGATTCCCTAGGGATACACTGCATACTGGATGCAAGATTGGTAGCATTTTCATTTAGGAGAAACAAAACGTGATTAGAAAAACATTTGGTAAAATCCCCACACTGATATGGCATGATAATGTGTATTGTGGCAGCCATATTTGAGGTCAGATCAATCAGATATCATAATTAGCTTTCTGATGAAAACCTCATGTCAGTATGACTTTCCTTTTAGGAGCAGCAGCAGTAACAAGATTTTCAACATAGGTTGGGAGGCCCTGAGTGGCTGAGTGGTCTAAAGCGCTCTCCGTTACGGATCACTGCCATCTCACCTCTGTCTGCGTGGGTGCGAATCTAGGATTCGGCGAATGTGGATATGTCAGAAAGCTTGCCAGTAGCTTCTCATGGGTCGGTGGTTCTTTCCGGGGATTTCCCGGTTTCTTCCTCCACCATTAATACTGGCTGCCATGTATAGCCTATCGTGTGCTGAAAAATGGCGTTAAACCCCACATCAACAACAACAACAACATAGGTTGCATGTTGGATATTAACTGGATGTGAGACTGAAGCCATATTGGATATATGACTGGGACCATTTTCATTTTAGAATTAACTACGAATCAGAAGTGGTCTACTATTGAAAACACCATGTTGATCCATTTGGAAGAGATAATATTTTCAAGATAATCACCACTGTGTCCATATTGAGGGTTTGTCATTTTCATTTAGGACTAAGTACCTGTGAAATACGTAAAGAACTCTTCTGATGTGAATCTCGTGTCAAAATGACTTTCCATTTAATACGAGTAGCTAATAAAAGATTTTCAAGATGGCCACATATTGGACATCAGATCAGCACCATTTTAATTTAGGATCAATAAAATATTATATGGAGCCTTTTAGTGAAAACCACATGCTGATATAAATATTCATTCCAGAGATATAGTGGTATCAAAATTTCAAGCAGACCACTATGGCAGCCATACAGATTGGCACCATTTGCATTTAAGACTAAGTAAACATTGCGAGTCAGATTATGGTAAAAACATCATGTCAACACAACTTTCCATTTATCAAGACTAGAGAAAACAAGATTTTCAAGATGGCCACTTTGGCAGCCATATTGGACCTCAGATATGTCTATTCTCATTTAGGGCCAACTAGACATTATAATATGCCTTCTGGTGAAAACCCCCAAGACAATATGATTTTCTGTTCAGGAGAAGTAGCACAAGAAGATTTTAAAGATGGCCACTGCAGTGACTATCATGGACATAAGATCAGCAACATTTTCACTTAGGACCAACTAAACATCATCATAAGCTTTGTTGTGAAAATCTCATGTTGATGTGACTATTCATTCAGAAGGAGTAGTGATAAGATCTTTGAGAGATTTGCTGTCTGGTGGCCATACTGATGTCAGTTCAGCACCATTTTTATCTAAGACCAACTGAATAGCATAGGAAGTCTTTTGGTGAAAACCCCAGATCAATATGACTTTCTATTCAGGAGGATGAGCATTTGCAATAACAATATTTTAAAGATGGCTGTCATACTGATGCCATTTTTATTTATCAACAACTAGGTTTAACGTGCAGACTCATACAAAAGTAACAAAAGAAAAGAGTGAAGTCAACAAGCTTTATAAATTTAACAAAATAATTTATTTTAAAAAAAAACAAGGTATGAATATGAAATAGGACTTACGGCTTGTGAATATAATCCAAAAATTAATCCTAGAATTGAAATATATAAGTCCTATCACTAACCAGATCTAACTGAATCCAAGTTCGAATTGCGATGCAGTTCCAATTTGGAAGGCGATGACGTCTTCTATAAGGTGTTGTTGTGTCAACAGTTCCTTAGTGACTAATGGCCCTCTGAAGCAAACAGGAGATCTCAGGATCTTTTTCCTGTTCGACAACAAGTGACTGTCATTTAACACCCTGATTAGATAAAAGAGAATGAGTAGTTAGAAGAGGATCACTGTGATCAATACCTTTTGATTGATCCAAACAAGGAGTGAAAGTGACCTCATCAAAAGCTTGACCAATACATGTGTCAGCTAAAGGAATACTTTCTTTATCAAAATCTTTCTCAAGAGCTTTCTTTGCCACAGCTCTAGTAACTGCACAAGCTGGGTATAAATCAGGGAATTCTTTTTCAATTAGATCAACTTTCTGATCCAAAGAAAAGCCTTCTTTTGGTTACAAATGGATTAACCACAACCTTGTCTCCAGCTAGGTCGTTGGCTAGTAACAAATGAATGCCCTCGACAGGTAAAGAATATACTATACCGACTGTCACAGGTCCTGAAACTAAGTCTGATGACAAATTTACAGAATGGAGAGGAACGTTAACAAAGCCGCACTCTAATCCTTGAATGAGAACACTCTCATTAGAAGACTTCTCAGAAAAAGGCAATGTACCTGATAATAAAAGACTCTGAGAAGCTCCTGTATCCCTTAAAATTTTAATAGGGATAGGATTGGCCAAATCACCCAAGAGTGATATAGAACCCTTCGACATGAATGGTTCATAATTCTCCATAATAAAATCAGGATGGGGTTTTTGAGACCCAACAAATGTATTGCTTTCAATACATGACAGTGACCTTGACCTAATAGAAATAAGAGCATTTGGGATAGGTCTATCTTGCTTTTGATGCTTCTATTTCAATTTGAAGCAATCAGAAATAACGTGTCCTTTCTTCTTGCAATAGGTACACGTAGGAAGAGACAAGGATTTTGAATCAAGTTTATCAGAAGCTTGATTTTTAAAAGTTGTGCCAGATTGAGTTTTAGAAGGAGTTGTATTAGGTTGAAATACCATTTTACTAGTAGACTGCTGAGTGAAAGACTTGCCTACAACAGAAACTTTATGAGTTAAGAAATACTTATCAGCAGCACAAGCAGCATTTTCCAAGGTTTCGATCTGATGCTCATCAAGTTAAGTCTTAATGTTGCTATGGACACAGTTCTTGAACTCTTCAAGTAATACAAGTTGTTTGAGACTTTCATAATCATATTCAACTTTCTTGGCTAAGCACCATCTCTCAAATAACTGCTCTTTTTCTCCAGCAAATTCGACATGAGTCTTGTCAGTGGATTTTCTAGAATTCCTGAATTTTTGCCGATAAGCCTCAGGGACTAACTCATAACCCTTCAAGATACAGTCTTTAACTACATCATAGTCAGCACTCTGCTCTAGTGACAGTGAAAAATAAATATCACTAGCTCTACCAGTAAGTACAGATTGTAATAATAGAGTCCAATGTTCCCTTGGCCATCTCAAATTTTCTGCAATTTTTTCAAAATGAGGAAAATGTGTCTACATCTTTTTCCAGAAAAGGGGGCACTAACTTGATATTTTTTAAAACATCAAAAGTAGGAGAGTGTTTTCCTTTTGCCAGCTCTAATTCTTTTAACTGAATTTGAAATTACCTTTTATCCTTCTCTCTTTGCATCTGTCTCTCTTTCTTCAAATTGTAACTGCATTTGTTTATCTTTCTCTCTCTCCAGTCTCTCTCTCTCCTGTCTCAAATTGCAGCTGCATTAGCCTATCTGCTTTTTCTTTCTCAAATTGCATTTGCATTTCTTCCCTTCTTTCTTTAAATTGCAACTGTATTACCTCCATTTCTTTTTCCATCTGTATCTTTTCTATCTGAAACTGAACTTGTCTTATCTCTAATTCCAACTTTTTTAGCTGGACTTCCATTTTCAAAGTGTCCAAATAATCCTGGGTAAAATAAAAAATAAAAAAATTCTCTACTTTTGATGATATTGTGAAAAAGCCTGTTGATTTCACTAAAGATTTCAAACAAAATGTGAAATAGTACTTATGATTTAAAATATTCTGAAAACTAGGGGAATTTAAATTTAAAAAAAAAAATTCTGAAATATTTTAGCCAAAATTCATATATCCCAAGGACAAGACCCCAATTTTCCTTTGTTACGTGTAGGCTCATACAAAGTAACAAACAAAAGAGTGAAGCCAACAAGCTTTGTAAATTTAACAAAATAATTTACTTCCCTAGAAAACAAGGTAAGAATACGAAATGGGACTTACAGTTTGTGAATATAATCCAAAAATTAATCCTAGAATTGAAAAGTATAAGTCCTATCACTAAATAGTTCTAATTGAATCCAAGTTCGAATCTTGATGAAGTTCCAATTTGGAAGGTGATGTCTTCTATAAGGTGTTGATGTGTCAGTTACAGTTCCTTGTTGAATTTTATGAATCAAGAATAGTATCCCAGTTTTAGAATTCCAAATAATTTCCACTGAATGTCGTCGTCCAAGAATCTTTGTGAACACAAGTATTTTCCAGGGTGAATAAAATATTTTAAATACGAAAATCAATTCAAATGGCAACAAGAAGACAAATACCTTGAGCCCGAAGGCATATTTTACGACTGATCAAATCCACTAGAAAATGTCTGTTTTAACCCGTAATTTTAGATCACTTGATAGCTCACGTGGTCTCTTAACTTGAACAGCACAGTGAAAAAACGCCAATTTGCACGTAGGCTAGAATAGCCCTATCTAAGAATCAGATTTCCACACTGGAAATAAATTTAAAAATAACACTGTTTACAACAGACTAACACATGGGTTGAACATGACCTTGGTAATAACCAATCATTTTCATTCAATGTTTACAAAATTGGAACCAAGGTCAAGAACTAGGTTAGCTAAAAATATAACTGAGCAATAGACTGTGTGTTTATCAGGTCAAAACAGAAAACTGAATTTACTGAAATTAAAATCAAATCCAGTGAATAAAGTTATTACAATAACATGTAATGAAAATAAAAATAAAAATAAAATAAAAGAGAATTTAAAACTAACACACAAGCAATTAAATTACATATATGTAACATTAGGCACCATAAGTTTTTCAGTCAAAATACCATCTTGATACAACATCCATTCAGGAAGAGTAGCAATAACAGGAGTTCAAGATGGCCACTGTGGTGACCATATTGGATGTCCAAGCAGCTTAAACAACCTTTGACTGAAAACCCCACATTTCCACCTCATTTTTTTTTTTAAAGACAAACTGGACACCACAAGAAGCCTTCTAATGAAAACTACATGTCATTATAACTTCCATTGAGGAGAAGCATTAACAAGATTTTCAAGACGGCTGTTAGGGCAGCCACATTGGACATCAGATTGGCAATATTTTCATTTAGGACCAACTAGAAATCCTAAACCGACTTTCAGTGAAACCCCCTTGTTAATATAACCATCCCTTCAGGAGTAGCAGCCAATATAGGATTTGCAAAATGGCTATTGTGGTGGCCATACTGGATGTCTTAGCAGAAGCATTTTCATTTAGGACTAATAAGACATCGTAAGGTCTTCTGATGAAAACCCCATGTTGACTTGCCTTTCCATAAAAGATGTGAAGCAATAACCACATTTTCAAGATGGCTGGCATTGCAGCCATGCTAGCAATATTTTCATTTAAGAACAACTAAAAATCATAAAAAGAATATTGGTAAACTCCGATGTTAATATTACCATCCATTGAGAAGGATTTTCAAGATGGTCATATTGAATGTTCAAGCAGAACCATTTCATTTAGGTCTTTTTGTTTTGTGGAGTTTAATGCCATTTTATTAGCACATGATAGGTTAACCACGACATCCAGTATATATGGTGGAAGAAAAATCAGGAAGAGCCACTGACCCATGGAAGCTACTGGCAAGGTTTCTTACATATATACCCATGATGGTGAGACTTAACTCACATTGACAAGCGAGATGAAAGAGTGATCTATAAAGTGAATGGCCACTTGACCACCTGGGGCCCCATTTTCATTAAGGACCAAACAGATATTACACTAGTAATAAGTCTTCTGATGAACACATCACATCAATACATCTTTCTATTTAGGAGAAGTAACAATAGCAAGATTTTCAAGATGGCTGTCTTGATAGCCATATCAGACATCAGATCAGCACCATTTTCAGGGCTGACACTTTAAAAAAGTTGTCACCCCAAAAAAATCACCAACCTCAATATTTTGTTGTCTGTTTTCAAAATATGTTGCCATTTTTATAATACAGTACTAACTGTTTATCTTGACATCATTGGGACCAAGGTGATATTGTCAACAGATGTTTTGATAACTGTCTGGAGGGGGAAGCTAAAAAATAAAATTTCGCATACAAGTAAATTTTTAAGGTGACCTATCGTTACTGACTAGGATTTACACTGAGAAAATAACCAATGGAAATATACTTAAATATTGACAACTTAATTTGAGTAGTACATTCCACAATGTGTTAAGTAATCTACATGTATATGAAAAATCCTTGAATTTGAGTATCAGTTCAATATGTTAGAAAATTCATGTATCAGACATATCCCGTTAGGAAACATAAATAACGTGTATTAAAAAAATGGCAAGTCCTCGTTTGATCTACATTCTATTGTCAACAAACAAGTGTCACTAATAAATTCACTCCGATATTCATTGTCCTCAGTAGCACATGGCTCCATAGTTGTTTATATGCTACATGTACATGTACTTAAATTGGCCTTGATTTTGGTTAGACAAAGACAACAATCATCTTCTGCCAAGAGGATGAGGCTATCTGTTGGGAAATGAAAACATGTGAACAAGTTAAAAAGTTAAACGTCCTTGAGAGATGTCCCACCTTCTGTTAGCTTGATGGCCAGTATCCATAGTTTCGAAGACTGGAAATTTAATTTCCGTTTTATGCCACCATTGGTAGCGATCATAATGATGAAAGCATAAACATTTTCCTAGCAAACAGGAAACTTTCATGACACAATAAATGTGTTTCAATCACTATGGAAAATGGAACAATCGATCAGATTCCATTACTTTTATTTAAATTTGGTGCTGACATCCTATGATGAAAGGCCCTTTTTGTATTTATTGATGACTGTAGTTGGCTTGCTTTGATAAAGGTGCATATATTATTGAAGGTGCCACTAAAGGCCATCTTTGGAGGACCAAATAAATGACCATTTGTTATTGTGGCAGCAACATCAAATAATTGTAGAACTCTGACTGGGACAGAATTTTGTTTTTCATTTGCTTAGTATTTATACAGAACAATCAGTACTTCAAATGTAATCATAAATAATTCTTTTAAGTTTCAGCAAAACTAATTTTTCTGGCACATTTTTTTAAACTCAAGAATTAGCTGTTGTGTAGTCTATTGTAGTTTTTCCTGTTCCCACGTTCAGTGTGGTATTAAGGCCAGACATCAGCATAAGTGGATTATGATATAACAAAGTGCTGTTAAGATTCTTTGTCAATATAAACAGAGGATTTGTTTATGTAACAATAAATAGATTCCTGTGCATTTTATATCCAAGTTTACTGCTTCCTTTCATGGCGCCTTTGAATTTCTCTACTCCAAACCCAAGATTATATATACAAGTTTTAACAGCCAAAAACATTGTCACCCAAAAAGTGCCAGATGGTATATTCGGTCACCAATAAGAATTTTTTTTTGCAATTTGCTACATTGGCAACGCCCAGCACAATCCCTGCATTTTCATTTAGGAACAACAAGACATTGAGAGAATTCTTTTAGTGAAAACTCCATGCTGATTAGACAATCTATTCACAAGGAAGAGTGATAACAAGATTTTAAAGATGGCAGTAGTTGTGGCCATACTGGATGTCTAAGCTGTACCCTTTCCGTTTAGAAACAAAGACACCTTGGGTTGAATGTGTTTGTCAAGTTTCATGGCAATAGGCTGAGGCTCCAAGTAGTTTAGGAGAAATAGTAACTTTTGGAAGACAGATAACAGGCCATCCCACAAGCTCATCTGGATTGTGACCAGTAGAGCTAAAAATCACTAAACAGTCAATCAAATGTGTGAAAATTATGCATTATTTTTTCAAGCCCTACCTCAGTTTTAACATTAAATCCTTCCTGTATTAACAAACATCCCACTTCCTTTCAGCTGTATGAATGAATTCCACCCCTCTAAACTTTTCAAAGTATTTTTTTAAAATTCAAATTAAACCCTGATGTACAGAGCCAGTCTTCTGCTATCACTGTGGGAGCATACAAATGCAGACAAACATTAAAACTGCCACATAAGCAGTTGTTTAACACACAAAACACATTTCTATTATGATTGGTATCAATGAATAATCACAAACAACCTTACATTTGAAAGAATGTTTGTCATTGGCTGATCTACAAGGCCTGGCTCCACATAAGCAGTTTTCTTTAGATCATAATGAACAATGCAGACCCTGACCTGTTTACAACTTGTCTTGTTCATATCTGGGTAAGCATTATGCAATAAAATATGGTACTGTATAAAATGGCCAAAAAGTAAAATATCAATTATTCAGATACTGGCATATTTTCAATTTTGTGTCAGTGAAATACAGGAAAACAGTAAATTACCAAGGTTGCAACACTACAGCCGAAAACTCATCAAAAAGCTCAGACAACCTTCTGGACAGAGATTAGTTTTCATAATTCTTCACACAAAGAATCAATTATCTCTTTCTAATAAGCAAATAAGTTTCTCCTATCAGGCAAGAAATCCAATACACAACTTTCTAATGCTCTGTCTTCTCTTTTTTCCTAGAGAGAAAAACAACATATTAAGTATCTGCAATCTTTGTAAGGGAAAACCACAGCACTTATGTACACAACTTCTTTTATCTATCCATATGTTAAAGTCCACTGTTTACAAATATTTTATTTTGATCATTCTGAAGTAGGCAGATTAAGTGGGACTAAATTTAATATTCTAGTCTCATGCAATACCAAAATGCTGTGTCATTCATGTTTGATAGTGACTTACAATGACTCACTATGGAGGCATGCCAAATGCAACACCAAACTGCAGTCTTGTTTGTTTTTCATAGCGGCTTGCAATGTCTTACTATGGAAGTATACCAAATGCAAATGGCTCATAATCATTCCAATTAAAAAGTTCTTTTTTTCACTTGACTGACATCTGTGTCAAGACCTGGAAAATGTGTTGCCATGCCTGTCTTTTAATGCAATATCTGCTGCTATGTCTGGCCTATGTGTGCAGAAAAATGTTGTTAAACCCACAACAACAATGTGATATATATCCCCCCAAAAATAAATCAAGAGTGATGCTTTACTAACCAAAAGAAAAGCCAGAAATCATACAAAGTGCATTTTCTTTTCTCTTGCACAAGATACCTTTAATACTGGGGTCAAGCTGGACTTGAATTTTAGACAGAACTGACTTATCCTGGGCAGGGAGAATTAGCTGCAGCAAAGCAAGAAATACAATGTATAAATCTTATCACTGTAATTATCTTGTGAAAAGAACTGCCCCTCTAAAGCCTACTAGGAAGAAACTAATCTTCTATATATTAGCACATTCAACTGTTTGGAAAATGATACCCTATTTTGTTCCAACAGCAGTTGGACCAATTGTTTGGAACTATTTTGTTACTCTTAAAAGTACAGATATGACCTCAGGGCTGGTCAGCAAACTTTTTTGTACATTGCCAGATAGCAGAATCACTTCCTTAAAGGCAATGGTGCAGAGTGGCTACAATCATGGCAGTTAACGACATACTTTAGTCAGGTTTACAGTCTATATTATATAACACTACACACATGAACTGTAAAATTTAGGAAACTGATAGCCAGTATTTTTGGGGTGGGTGGGTGCAGAGTGGGATGAATAAGTCTTTATTTTTTAAGTGGTTTTATGATTAAAAGATTAAAGATAGGTCAGTAATGTTTGTCTCTGTTAATACTCTTTTGTCTCTCTTCTCACAATATGGTCATTCGTAACAGTTTTATTTAAAGGAAACTGCTCTTTGCAACAAATCTCTTATTAAACTGGTCATGGTTACAAAGGATTAAATCATGGTTGTGGTGTTATGTTTTTGAGATGTGGTTGTTCATACTCATATCAGTGCTGAAATGCATACTTTGCACACAAAAATTGTGGTTGTTGGTTTGCATTCTGCAGGTGGTCACTACCAATAGTGCATAAAATCTATCTGTGCATTACAATTATAGTTGTAAATGACAGGAGGTCACACAGAGAGATCTCCAAACAGGTTTTACTGTATTATACATGGCTGAGATTAAGAAAATAATAATTAGATATAATTTTCCATTCTTTCCTTCTGAAAGTGAGGGACTCCTGAGTTTATGTTAGGGACTCTCGGAAATAGGCTGGGGACTCCTTCAGTGAAGAGTCCATGACCCATGATCCAGAAACTCTGTTGAGAGCCCCGAAGTTATCACAAAACTTTGAAGTTATTGTTTTCAGCTACTGGGGGAAAAAAACGTGGCTTTCCAACTTCATTTCTGTTTTCAAGACTGGTTGGCATCCATTTCATATGTATGTATGTATGTATGTATGTATGTATGCATGTATTACATTACAAAATAAAATATAAAACATAACAAGAATTTAAATTTTTTAATATGTATATGAAATAAAAGATAAAAAAGTAACACATGTAAAATATTTAAAAACATGACAAAATACCTTCTTTATAAAGGAAGTGATACATTTACTATCATGTGAATTTTGATCTTTGGCTGGTACCCTGTTTAGTTCAAGGTTCATATCACTGTGTGTGAATCCACAAAAGCAATATTTAGACCATCAGCTTCCAGGTCAAATATGCATTAAATTTTCAATGGATGCACCCTTTCTCGCTGTAACACATCCCTGTGATGTACTTCATTTTCCCTATTTTACTGTAATGGGTGTTTATATTAAACTGTTGATGCAAATAAAAATCATGAAAGTAATCAAAGCTTTCCCAGAGTTTGATTTGGATAATATTGTCAAATCATCAATATGCCATAATAATAATAACTGTAATTTACATACATTTGATGTCTACAGGACACTACAGTAGCAGTGTTTTTGTGTTTAACGCCATTTCTCAGTGAAAGATGGTTATACATAGCAGCCAGTATAACTAGTGGAGGATGTGTGTATGATTTGGATTTTTTAATGTAGTTTTAATAATTTTCCAGTTGTATCTCTATGATCACTGCAGTGTGTCAGTTTATAGTGATGATTAGTACCAGGGCATCATGCCGCAGACATGTATCATCATGTCCCATGCAGTCACATTATCCTGACACCAAGCTGACCAGTCCTACCACTAACTTCATAATGCAGAGTGTCAAGAGCGGCAGCTGCTAGTACCATTTTTGTCTTTGGTATGACTCGGCTGGGGTTCAAATCCGCAACCTCCTGCCTCCAAGGTAGAACACTCTAAAAATTTACGTCAGTGGAGCGGTCTAACTGGCAGTAAGAACCAGGAAAAAACCCTCGTAAGAACCAATGAACCATGGGAAGCTACTGGCAAGCTTTCTCACATAAACACAGTATCAGTGCAGAAGAGTATGTAGCCTCAAAAAAATAAGTCTGCAAAATCTGTTTTCATTTTTTTTACGAAATATACTTGATGAAAAATAGCATTAATGCCAACAAAATGAAAAAAATTTGGTGAAAATTACATTTGATTTGTGATATTTGAGTATCAGCACCTAAAACTTGTGTAAATTCATCTTTACAACAGTTCAATTATGCAGTCACAAGTGACATGTACAGTATTTAGCTACCGTACATGTACCAAGATACTTAATCTTTTCTATAGGGCCAACTCTTAAGGCATTTAATTACTGTTTAGTAATTAACATTCATTTTGAATTAGTTGGGGATTTTTTTTTATACATGTTCCTTGGTATATATTTTCATTCAATGGTTAACTGAATTATGTCAAATTACGTTTATATATTTGGCAGGGGTCAAGTGAGAGCAAAACAATTATATATATATATATATATATATATATATATATATATATATATATATATATATAAACACACAGTGTGACCCCACTATAACACTATGGTTTGGTTCCATAAAATGCGACTGTGTTATGTACCAATCCACGCTATAACCATAAAAGTGAAATGAAGAAAATAATAGCATGCACCCCAAAACATGTGCTTTATTGACACAGTTACCATCTTAAATATACATTAAATATCAACTTGTTCCATAGTAAGCAAGTACTTAACACATTTCTAACATATTTAGTGTTCATTTTTATGTATATAAAATCAACAACATAAGCTTAAACAACTGTGCATATGTACTCACCCATTGAAATCTGTATTTTTTATCCAAAATAGTAATTCCATCAAAAATGTGCTTAAAGAACCATAGTTTCTACAGTTAAAAAATTTGCTAGGTCCATTCAAATCCATTTAATTTCTTACTTATACATTCATACAAATTTACAAAATGGGTGGGTTTTTCTGCAACATTCATATTTGCTGAATGTGTTGAAAGTGCCTGATTTCTGACTTACAACAAAACACATAATTCAGGCACAGAAAGTTTCTAAAAAGAAACATGTATTTAGGTTTGAATAGTACATGTTCTTAGCTGAAAGATGACAAAGGTGTTGACCTAGTAGTGCTCTTTCAACAGAATTCAATAGCTTAATCACAGTACACTGCCTGAACCCAGTTTGGGAGTAAACCGCTCAAACTGTGTGGATTCTGAGAGAGTTCCTTAAAAAAAAAAATGTTGCATCATTCTCTAAAGGACAGAAGGAAAAAATAAAATAAAACCAGTACTCATTAAAATTATATATGTTTTATAATTATGCCTTCACTTCACCGCAGAGCAGCAGGGAGCAGAATATTTGAATATATTAGCCAATCTCTCCACCTAACTTAAATGGTCTATGGAGGTTGTTTTACTGTGTGTGATATTAATGACCAAAACTGCTGACAATTTGGTCCATAAACTTGTTTCAGCTGGTATTAATGACCAATGATTGACCAGGTATCAATAATCTATTGTTTTCCTGTAAAATGGAAGGTAAATTAGTTGATTTATAAATCTGGTTAAGAAGTTTTTTCAGACCACCACATTGTTTGCTTGACTTGTGAACACTAAATCTTGAAGCTAATTGCATTTGCTAAACTCTAGACTTATTCCTGCCTGTGGGTTTCAAGCTTCTTTTCTGTATCCAGTTATCCATTGTAAATACTAATTAACACTTGACCCCTATTTGCTTGAAAAACTAGAGCAAGAAAAATTGTTAAGGAACAATGGGGGTCCATAGGAAATGCAGAATAGTATTCACTGGTCAACTGACTGCAGGACAATAGAGGGTTTTCATAACACGTCACCGATTCTGCGAACCAATGTTTACATGGGGTCATGTGATCCACAAACTTATACACAACAGTTGTTTAGACAGTGGTCTTGATATTAAATATTCAAATTATATTTAAAGAAGCTGTATTGAAAATGGTATGCGCTTGTATCATGGCTGTAGCAATAGCAACATAAAAATCCGGACAAAAGATTTTTTGTTATACCGGTGCTTAGGAAACACAAAGACAAAAAGGCGTTGAGTGAAAGACAATGGCAAGAAATGGATACACAGAATAAACAGAAAGACAATCAACTCAAATACTGTGAAGCCATGGCATAGACTATGCTCTGACCACTTTATTTCAGGTATGTTAAATGACAATCCATATATTCCATTATATACCTAATGTACTCTCAGATAAGTGGTTCGGCATAAACTGATGGCAGAAGTGTGCATAATGTTGCTACACATAATATCAATATATTTTTCTTTGTTATTTCAAGTTTAAGATTAATATACTATGGTGTGTATCTAGGATTTTTTAAACCTGATATGTATGTATGTACACACGTACGTGTGTTATGTCCATGTGTACTTGCAATGATGTGTGTGTTTGTGCATACATTGATACACAACTTGCACTATTATTGTGTATCTGCCCGTCATCTGATATGTATGTATGAATACATGTATGTCCATGTGTACATGCAAAGTTGTGTTTGTGTGTGCATACATTGATGCACAACTTGCATTATTATTGTGTATCTGCCTGTCATCTAATATGTATACATGTATGTCCATGTGTACATGCAAAGATGTGTTTGTGTGTGCATACACTGATGCACAACTTGCACTATTATTGTGTATCTGCCTGTCATCTGATATGTATGTATGTATTTCCATGTGTACATGCAAAGAGGTATGTGTGTGCATATATTCATGCACAACTTGTACTAATGGTGTGTATCTGCCTATCATGTATGTATGTGTATATATATATATATATATATATATATATATATATATATATATATATATATATATATATATATATATATATATATATATATATGTATTTATATATGTATGTACATGCAATGGTGTGCCTTTTGTTTGTGCATAAATTGATACACAACTTTTAAATATAGGGCTAGGTTTAATTATGGAAGTGTGGGTTTCTGATGCACTTATAACACCTTTGCATTGTCAACATTTTAGAGGTATTGTTAATGTAAGATGTCATTGTCTGACCACATTTAATTATGCTATTTTCTGACTTGGACACAGGAGGACCAGCTGAGCTAGCCGACTTTAACAACCCTGACTGGGCACCCACTGTGAAGATGGGGTATGACTTTCATGGTCTCTTGACAGCATTGTCCAGTGACCGATATAAGCGAAAACAGATGAGACAGTACAGGAAAGCAAGAGCACAGTTAGTTCAAGGATCTCCAGAAGGCATTATGGTTGAAAATCATGATGTACTGAAAGAAAATGTAGCAGCAGGAAGGGTGAACCCTACAAATGGGATTCAAGCAAACATATCTAAAACAAAGATTTCACACGAAAAAAATTTTAAAAAACCGTCAACAACATCAAACTGAACCCTCTAACTTTCCATGATGAAATCACCGGGGTTAGTTTGCGCTGTTACTTCGGCGTTGACATTTGTGTTTATAAAGTTTTGTGAGTGATCGCTTATGTAATCGTGCGTGTCATTTTTGTCAGTCCACCCTCCCTGCTGCTGTGGTTTTTATCCAAATATTGTATTAAGTCCGTTACAATATCTTGACCTCGGATCATGTAAATTTATTGTTATAAAACCAAATGGGGTAGCTTGTGCTTTTGAAAAAAGTGTTTGAACTTAATCATGTCCATGTCCCCTGAACACCAAGTATAATAAATATTTTGCAATGTATGATTATCAACTCCGTTAAACACAACTAAAATATTACAGCTATCTCTGATCACTTTTGGAATTTGTGTATAACGCTGTGTAACATAAATCACGTCTGTATTTTTATGTCGACCTCGAGAAAATATTCGGGCAGGATTTGATTGTTTGTCCAACATAACATCGTCATACACTACTAAATTATTAATACTTCCATCCAGATCATCTACAGATGGCGCTTCATCAATATCGGTGATAAAATCTTTGCATTTTCATTACAATCTTTAAGAACTTCATAGCATCGCTGATCATCTACAGATGGTACTACTAAATATAATTTATCCCACTTCAGCCATCTCATGATGAGATTAAGCAATAATTGTGTTTTACCTGATCCAGATGGACCTATTATTATCATCCTGATAGAATTCGGTAGCGCTGGGTGATGTTTTACTGGTTCTTGTTTTCGTCTCGCAGAAAAGTCAATTATATCCATATAATAAATAATATGAATTTATATTGTGTTCGATGCCATGCAGCCACGTCCACCACTGGATTAACAACAATAACAAAAAATAAAAAGCACGCACTGACAGGTAAGTGCGAAAAGTGTGGCACAAAAAAATACAAATTAATTTCTAACAAATACAAAGTCAGAGGTGACGCTGCTAGAGTGTTGGGAAAATTACCAGGATTACCGTGGGCGAAATATCCCAGGGAAAAACACTTACCGGGTTATAATTATTATGGGCCTGGGACTCGTTTAGATATCCATCTTGACGATCAAGATCAACCGCAACCTGGAGAATATCCCGTAAATGGAATCGATCAAGCATGTTACGTTCACGATATTGCTTATCGAGATAAAGATTTACGACAACGACATCTCGCCGATATAAAATTAATTCATGCCATATATAATGTAAAAAATAAATCACTTCGAGAAAAATTAGCTGCTTTCTTAGTAAAAACTGGTATGAAAGGTAAAATTATGTTAGGGGCTGGGTAATTAATTATATGATTATTATAAATGGAGTCTATTTATTATTCCCTGAGAGGATATTGGAAGGGCAAAGCAGCGATTAGTAAACTCGCCGAAGCTGCAAAGGTTTCACGTGCTGTTGCTGCAGCGTGGTTAGCACGACAAGCAATATGGCAAATTTATCTACCACCACCTAAAAAAATTCAGCATGCACATTTTGATGTCAGCGTTCCCATTGAAGTTCATCAAGCAGTTATTTTATTTTTACCACATGATACCATTAAAATTGGTAGACGTAATCGATCTGCTAGCGGATTGTGCACATACAAATACGCGTTAATTGTCGTTGATGTTGCAAGTAGATATAAAGAAGCAGAACCACTGTCAACAAAGACAGCAACTGAGGTTGCATCTGCGTTTGAACGAATTTATCAACGTGGTGGTCTACGATGGCCACGGTTGCTACAGGCTGATCCTGGCAAAGAATTTCTCGGTGCAGTATCATCATTGATGAAAAAACATACTGTCAAAATCAGACGAGGACACACCGAAATTCATCGTGATCAGGCAATCGTTGAAAGATTTAATCGAACACTCGCTGAGCAGTTATTTGGATACCAGTATGCGAAGGAAATAATTTATACAGATACAAGATCTCGTGAATGGGTTGCAAGGTTACCAAGTGTGATAGCTGTGTTAAATAATGAAATTACTCGTGCAACTTCTATGAAACCTTCTAATGCGATCACAAAACAATATATACCCCGTAGCGATGGCAACGGACAACAACGTGAATCTTCCTCTCAACCAGTGTTAGGTAATGTTACCGTAAGATATTTATATGAACCTGGTGAACTTTAAGATGGTAAAAACAGAGCAACTGATCCTATCTGGAGTGTGACCACACATAAAATTTCTAGCGTGGTAAGATCCACTGGTAGACCTGTCATATACAGACTGGATTCAACTGCTCCTCAACGTGGATTTGTACGTGAACAATTACAAGTAATTCCCAAAGACACACAATTACCGCCGCGTTCACTTTTGTAAACTAGCACCCCGACGTCGATTACATTCAAGACAGGTCAGCATCACATTATCACATGTATGACCAAGATCACTATTAATTCTATCCACGGTAAATTGTTTTGGATTATTACTCGAATATTCCCAAAGCATATTACAGTTACAACTTGCACAATGATTATTCTGTCGTTGTTTAAGTGTTATAATTAATTCAGTATTAATATCAAAATCACGATAATTTTTTTTTCACATTGCTTATAACCAAATAGTTTTTTTCTTATTACGCTAATAACTTCGGTGTCACTAACAGTTTGATTATTATTTACAATAACCCGGTGTAGTTGAGATATTCTCCTGACTCTAGATACTGCGAGATAAACTAAATTTGACCACTCGATTCTGTCATCGACAATCCAGATATTTGTATCAGTAATAGTTAGTCCTTGTGACGAGTGAATCGTTATAGCATATCCTAGCTTCCACGGTAAGTTATTCATACTCAACGCGCTCTCAACAACATCAACATCAACCAAAACAATATCATTCAGCACAAGATTTTGTTTTTCATTTGCTCCTGGAATTTCAACTTCAATATTCTGTCGTCGAGTATCCGCTGGGCGATAACATAATGGTACAGGTAACGTTGGAATCTTTCCTTGTGACGCAGGAATAATTTCTCTTGTAATTCATCACAAACTATTTTTCTACTCGCAACTATCAAATCATTTGGTCTCCACAAATTCCAAAAATCATTTACAGGAGTTTCCGGAATTATTTCACGCATTATCTCACATTGTATTTTATCTGGCTGTAGTCTGATTAATCTTTTAAATTCTTTTAGGGAGTCATCAATAGCTCTATGATCATCATTTATTTCTTCGTAATAACCCACAAACGATTTTAACCACTCGTGCGGAGATTGACCGACGAAAGGTGGTGGTTGACCATGATCGCCGCACATAATTACCACAGTATTTTTTGTCAGTAACCAATCGAGAAATATTTTTAGTGTTTCCAATGACACAGTACAAATCTCATCCCAGATAATGATTTTTGGAATATATTTCTCACCCATTCGCTCAGGTGTCCATGTATCTCCACACCATCTAAAGAAACTATGGTATATACATGATTTTACTCCTCGTTTTATTTCTCTCGCTAATCTGTGTGTAGGTGTCAGCACAATCATATCTAAACTCCGAAATAATTCAATCGCACGTGTTGTTTTACCAGATCCTCCTGGTCCATTGAGATAAATGGTTTTATGTCTAGCCACGGGATCGAATACACACGGTGATGTTGATGTTGGTATTTGATTGTCATTACCGTAGTATGTCTCCGCGATATCAACATCTGCTGTTTCAGAATGGTCGAGTATACTTTCTTGTTTTATTCAACACGATCCCCATTCGCCGCTACCGAGTAACGGTTTTACCAAATGTAAATATTTTTTATCCACATAAAATGAATCCGTAGCAACTCTGACAGCGTAACAAGGAAATCTATTTATCATCGATAATAAATTTATAGAAACGTAAGTGAGCATAGATCTTAAATGAGTAAATTGCGGTGACTCACCATCAATATAACTCACGATTGTACCTAGTTTGGTTCCATCTGACAAATAAGCATTGCTTCTGCTTATACATGTTCCTTTGTTCGTTGTATCAGTAATTATAAAATCTAACTCAGCATCATCCATGATCAATCTTGTAAAATGTCGTTTATGATCATACGAACCACCTTGAGTAAATTTATCAATTATTTTTCTACCGAGATCTTTTGCAACTTTATTTTCGTAATCGATTGTATCCCAATCTTCATCTGGATCTGTCAGGGAATATTTCTTTTGTTGTGGTAGCCAAACTTGTTTCTGCAAATGATATGATATAATAGCTTCACTTACGCTCAACGACACTAAAATTTCAGTATCAAGCATGTACCGCAACAGCACCGTCAGAATCCAATGTTTTTCTGAGAAATGTCTACCAAACCACGCATAAACAATCGGATGAAGATTATCGTGGAATTTAAAACGATTTTACACAAGTGAATCCGGTTAAATCAAAATCAGGTGATAGTCCATTTATCACCACTCTTGTCATTTCGTGCGTGGGATGTCCGAATCTATCAAATTATTTAAAACACTCTCCGTATCAAAGAAAACTTCCAGGATAACACGCAACCATATCAACGGATACAACTTTACGATGATCGTATCGGGTATTCCATAATCCGCCATGCCCATATTCGACACAACTACGTTGAACATCTTCAAGGAATTCTGATCGTGTCGGTGACCATAAATTTTTCTTCTGAGCAAAGTGAGCCGCAACGGATGGAACTGTAAAACAATGATTTAGTAATTGTTCAACTTCAACATCATCAGAGTTATATTCACTCCAAAGGCGTTGTGCAAGATTCTTCATTTCTTCATGAAGAGATTTTCTACAGTAAATATCTCCGTTAGGTTTTACAAACTGATCGTAATATGCGGATTCTGAACTCTGAAATAACCAAACACATACAGGATCACTCTTACGGATATCACCGATAGCATCGAATATATAATTGTCATAAAATCTAACTGTCCTATCTCGTGGAAATATTGTTACAGCATCGGTCCATGCATGTGCGTTATGATCAATGATCGTTATTGAAGCTCCATTTTTTGTATATTTCTGTTTGTACAAAATCTCTCCGGTTAGTGTTTTTACTGTTATTGGAAATCTTAATTTCTTTTCTAGCTTAGCAACATCACTGATAGATGCTCCGGTATCTCTGTTTCTGCCCACTCGTTTATTTTTGTGCGTCTTGTATCTGTTAAACCGTTTCCGCGTATTGCTTTTGTGAAATGTTCCATGATATGTTCAGCAACGCAATTTATTCTTGAAATTTTCATCGGTTTGAGACCCCCAACGCTGGGTTTATTATTCAGCGGATATATTGCATATATAACCGCAGTAACAGGATACGCCAGTTCATAATATGGTTTATCGATACTGATTAGCACACCAGGCTTAGATTGTTTATTTAATGTAACAGTATTATTTCCAGTATGAAGCCATACAGGTTCACGTTTGTCACGAATAATCCAAGTATCATCATCTGTCTGAACAATAAATTTTACTAAAATAATATATCTGATTGTCGAGGTAGTTAATAATATTTTTACCTCGTTCGTCGCTCATTCTAGTGTCAACAACAACACCGCTGGTGTCGTTCATAATCCTGAATGTGGACCAAGTATGAGCCGCACCATCGTGGCGAAATTCTTTTTTACCTTCACGGATACAATTGGTTATATCATTTTTTTATCAAAGCCAGATCTTGCATTGAAAAATTAAATTTAGATTTTGGTAATTTGTCAAGATCAAATCTTGCGGTGGAAGGTTCAATCGTGGATAATTTCTCAAATTCCTCCATACTATATTTAAGACAAATATATATGTTTAATTAAACTTTAATTACATATATAATGATTCAAACAAACAACCAATGCCGATGGCTCATGATTGGATTTTCAACTCCTTGTAATAAATCATGTGTGAATGAATTCTGTGTCCAACATATGCAAAGTTATCGTAGAGGGAGTCTAGGACCAAAACCGTGTTTACGATGCAGCGTTGGAGTCAGAGTAGAAACACGGTTATGTGTAGCGTGTGGTGGTAAAAGATACAGAGAGCTAAAATAAAAATTATGATAAAAAGTCATCAGGTGAGTCTCCGTTAAAAACCGCTGAAGACTATCTGGCCCGATTTCAAGAAAAATTATGAAGCTTCTCGTGATGGTGTTATCAGACACTGTCAACGAAAAAAACCAGTCGGTACTGTTGACAATGCTGGTTATTTTAGATTTACTATCGGAAAAAAAAGATATCACTCACATAGGTTCGTGTTCGAGTGTTTTCACGGGGTCATCGAAGATGGACTTGAAATTGATCACATCAATTCAAACCCGAAAGATAATGATTGATCCAACCTCTGGGTTGTTACACAAAGTCAGAATAATATATTTGGAAATGCTGGGAGATGTAAAATGTTTGAAAAGAGATCGGTTATGTCCATAAATACATAGACTGGTGAAGTGAGAATTTTTAATTCTATGAATGCGGCTGGGAAATATTTTGGTATTCACTCGAGATCAGTACAACGTGTTGCAGAAAAAATAACCAAATCGGCATATTTAGTTAAATACGATCAAAAAATTATATTCCGGTATATATAATGAAGAGAGATAAATCCGTCATCGCTGATAGAGCAATCAAGTAGTTGTCTCCTTTTTCTTTGTTATTATAGTGGGTTATTCAGATTTTACATAAGCCGCGTGTGCGGTAGTCATTATTGATTTTTTTTGTTTAGACTGTAGCACGCGGAAAGAACTGGAATATATCAATCCATGCATCACTGCTAGATAGTTCTGGCTTGTGAGTAGTTATATACTTAAATTTAACTGTATATTTATAACAGCTCCGATGGCCATGTGGTTAAGGTGTTTGCGTGCGGATCCACTAGTGCAGACTATGTGTGTGTTCGAGTCTCCAAAAATGCTAAAGAGATATTATCTTGCATTCGGTGACAGATGCTATTATAGTGGGGGAACCCAGAGAATTTCCTCAAAATCCACAACAGACAAAATACACTCTCCTATCATACAACCCTTGTGGTGGGTGAACTTTTGCACTCCCCGGGGTTTGTGTATGGGGGGAGAGTGTACAAAATCTGTTGGACATAGACAAGATTCCCCTGTCATCACCATTTGTATATATTCATGTTCATACAATCATCCAAACAAAAACAATCAAAAAATCATCTCAAAAACAGTCCTCGCTGAGGACTATTACTTTTATTTTTATTCAGAATATATTTTTATTTTTATCTGATTCAGAATATATTTTTATATTTATCTGATTCAGAAACACTTTTATTATAATAAAATTTTATTTTTATGAAATTTGGTCAGATTTTCTTAATTTGATGGGCATTATACCCGTCAGTTTGCGAATTCTGTACAGATTTCATGAATTTGATGGGCATAATACCCATCTGCATTGGAATTTTGTACAGATTTCATGAATTTGAGGGGTATAATGCCTGTCAGTTTGCGAATTCTGTACAGATTCTGTAAAATATTTCATTTGTTTATAAATATTTATTCTGATTCAGATTTTTTTAATGAATTTTGTGCAGAATTCATAAATTCTGTACAGATTTTATGAATTTGATGGGCATTATACCCATCAGTTTGCGAATTCTGTACAGATTTTATGAATTTGATGGGCATAATACCCGTCAGTTTGCGAATTCTGTACAGATTTTATGAATGAGGGGCTTAATACCCTTCAGTTTGCGAATTCTGTACAGATTCTGTAAAATATTTTATTTTTTATAAATATTTATTCTGATTCAGATTTTTTATAAATATTTATTATGATTCAGATTTTATTAATGAATTCTGTACAGATTTTATGAATTTGACGGGTATAATGCCCGTCAAAATTGTTATTTTGGTCAGATTTTCTCAAATATTTTATTTTTATTCATAAATATTTACTCAGAAATATATTTTTATCCAAACAAATAATTTATAATATATAAAATAATTAATCACGAAAACATCACATCAATTATTTCTGCTATTAAGAAATTACAACACAGCGGTGTGAAAATATCTGACCAACTTGATCCTGAAAAAATAATGAGTGATTTTGAATCATTACAATTTCGGAGGTCAGAAAATAGATACACCTTACCCGCCGATTATAGATTTATAAAGATAATCCAACAGGCGATGTTACGATCGCTGGCGGCAATCACTGATATGCAGGTGAAATTATTTGTTCCTCTTTCACGGGCCATCGAGCGGGTTAGGTTAGAATTATCTCACGAATACGAAACGAAAAGACTCGTACATAAAACAGCTGAAAGATATCATGGCGATGACTGAATCGATAAACGAAGACGCGGAAGAATTACTGGCTAAAGATGTCACTGAGTGTGACTGTAGTGACTGTGTCATCAGTGACAACGTCACCAGTGACAACGACGACGAAGCTAGAATACCTACTTGTAAAGTTGTCCCAGCTGATTTTAAACCGTAAAAAAATAATTGTTGTATCACAGCCCAACAAAAAAAAATATTTTATCCTTGACGTTCTCTTTGAAATTTTTTTTTGCTTGGTGTTTTCTACGATCTCACATACAAGTTTATATTTAGCGACTCCGACCTAAGATCCAGCAAGTGGCCTTTTTGGTCAGTAAGCTTGAAATTTATCCGTGATAAGAGACGACTGTGACATCGCAGATAAACAACATTGATTGGTTCTGATACAATCAAATAACCTGGAGGGACTTGAGGGGTAAATGAATAGAGAATGTATCCTTGTTGGGCCTGGTTGGATTTATCAGTGTCCACTTGATAACTACCGTCGACAGTGTCACATACTAGATTGACAGCGATCGTTGATGTGATGTTGATGATACCCGGTGAGACATGACAGCCTTCGCTGTATGGATTATTATTATATCTGAGAATATTCGGTGGTGGTGCTATTTTTTTCCACGATTCTAGAATTTTTGGAAAACTACTTGTGATAAAATCAATCATTGGTTGTTTTAAATCATTGGCTTTAAATCTTTTGTATTGTTTTTCGTAAATCTCAATCATATATTCCCCCGGACCTAGCAGACGATGATGATATCTATGTGCATTTCTGGCTAAAACATATTTAGTATAATCAACATCAATTAATACTTGATTCAGATGTTGGATTGATTATATGATATTCTTTTTTTCCATCATCGCTGTAATGTTGCATCAAATCAGCGATTAAATTTTTAACATTGGTAAATATCCGGCTAAATTCATCTGCCATGTCCCGGGTTGTATAAGTGATAATATAATTGTCCAGGGTGTAGTCTGCTCATGGTCTATCCAGATCAGGAATTCGTTCTGGACCTTCATATTTGGGTTCAATATCTGGCCATCCTAACACTGATCTGATCGATGACTGACATATATCCATGGCGTAATCCGGTGATAGTATTTCAACGGCCGACGACAACATTGGCTCGTGGACGGTAATGGCAATCTTTGATTCTTTTCCTGTGATGAAAATAACTCTGCGTTGGAATTCTTCACTGATTTGTTCTATTTGATAACTTCCCGTTGGAATACTAACTACTTGCCAATCTGGTGTTCCGTCGGGTTTATTTTTATTTGCAAATACTAATGAATTATTCGGTTGTAGTCCACCAAACGATGTCGACCTAATGTTGGGCCAACTATAATAAACCCGTAATTGCGCTAGACCTATCTCGGATGCTTGAATTGCGGTTGGAAAATTAATACTGAATTCAGGATTAGTTGAACTCACCGATATCATTGTGGTTCTTACCAGAGCAGTATTAGTGACAATCTGTTGCAATAATTCATGCGATCGCTGATCGAATGATGTCATTATTGTATTATTATTGTTTTAAATCCTGTTCAGGAATTTTTTCATTAACGACGTTGTCGTTGAATACTTCATTGTAGATCTTTACTGCGATACTGAATTCTTCGTTGGTGATTATTCCATCATTAAGCGACGAAGAAATCAGTGATGATAATTTGGAATATGCGGTCGTTGCTGTGTGTAATTTCATCGTGTACTCATTTAATTTTTCATTCGTGCACGTATTTATCTTTTTCGCGATTTTATTAAATATTCCAGCCTTCGACGTTGACGATGAAACAATGATTGTTACAACGATCGGCGCTGTCATCGTCAGCGTTGATAATACTACGCCGGTTCCAGCAACTAGCGTAGAAACCGAATAAACCATGATATCAACGACGGTTGCACGTCTACGATACTTCTTTATTTTTGCTGTGTAATTATCGATGATGGTTTTTAATTTATTCTGCCATGTTGTTACTTGATCGTATCTGTATCGCTGAACGTCTATCATTATACTTTAGTTGTTGTCTAAGACAGTGATAAATTCCAGACACCACCAGTAACGTCTCGGGGGTATTTCCGTTGATATCAACGTAAATGTTTCTTTGGTGTCCCTGGTTAGCATCACCAGTAGAGGATTATGATATACATTAGGCGATGATGAAGTGGCCGCAGTAATTTCCAAACCATACATGGACAACCTGTATAACCCAGTTACTTCTGCGGTATGTTCGAGACTGTTATCGCGCGGTGTCCATATTGATACCCCAGACGCCACCGTGTACGTGATGTTGCTAATTTGTTTGTGTGGAATTTTAATCAAATTGGTTTTTTCAGTGATATTAGGAATTCCACTGACAATATCATTGAGTTTTGTATTTATATCTTTAAGATTTATGTCAACGGTTGGTGGACTTCCAAAGAATTCTTCAGCGGTTTTATTAAGTTTTTGAAAATTTCTACGAGTATTATTAAACGCACCTACATGAACGTCATACTCGGCTCGAAGTGTATTTACTCATGGTATCGTTATCATCCACATATTTCTTCGTTGCGGCATCTTCGTCGCCGTCTGGTGATCGTAGAGCAACAATTTTATTTGAATTCATGTTAATTTCACCGGTCATAATACCCCCGGTGGATTTTAAACGATCAGAAACACTTTTTCGAATTTCATCTCAAATTCCTGTAACAGACACAGATGAATCTCTGATCATTCCGATGTTAGCAAACGTTGCAATGTTACCTTCGGTTGATCCAAGAACTCTACAAAGAATTTCAGTCCATTTGAGATTACTCGTTTTTAGAACTCCAAATTGGTCTTGAAATACAACGATTTCATTGGCGTCTACGGATGTTAAATTTGTCAACGAAACAAAGTCATCCTTGGTAACGTAATCTGATAAATCTGTGTTGAGTTGTTTTTTACCAGGCGCCGCAGCAGGTCTTCTGTAGATATCTATCATGATTAGCGATTATTTAATGTATATTCATGTACAACTTTATGAGGTGGTTTCGTTGATCTTGATACAGCATCAAGTACTGCTAGTGCTTCACGGCCACATATTGGTGGATCCGTTAATGTTTGTGTTGGTAGCGCTGAATACCAGATTGGAATATTTTGAAATCTGCCGACGTATTTTAAAAATTCTTTTGGTGGCGCCAACCCATATGAATCAAAGTAAATAATTCCACGTGGATCAATGGCATAGGTGACCCAATGAGTACCTGGCCCTGTTGATGAATCAAGATTGATAATACCTGTTTCTGACAGCGCCGGATTTTTCGGTAATTGATCACGCATAAAAACACCTCTAAAATTCTTTATCTTTAACCGATTAGCGGCATTGATAAGATCAAAATAGTGGAACTATCGTCGACGATGTCATCGTTGAGTCCCTGGAATTCTTAATCTGCGTCCCCAAACGTTTGGTCGAGTCCCTGGAAGTCTCACACCATGACCTTTTTGTTTCCTTTTTCTTAATCCTTTTCCTGTTGCTTTTTTTAATGCCATTCCGGCCGCAGTTCCAACTGCACCTATTGCAGCAGCTTTTGCAACAGCTGGAGCGGCAGCGGCTATCAATGCTGGGATAGCTGCGAGAAGCGGAAATATTCCTCCGGTTTTAATAACATCCTTGATGGCGCCCATGGAAAGATTTAATCGTATTCCTTTACTGGCGTGTTTAGCTTCGTTGAATCTCTTAAACTGACGTTCGGTCAACGATAATTTATTTGCACCGCTCATTTGATTGTGTTTTAATGTTACTTTTGTTCCACATCGTGATGCCGACGACGACTGTAGTCGTTTAATCTGACCCGGGGTCACACTGACACTAACATGATGATATGACATTTATGATATATATACTGATTTAAATCAGCATTTGCATATTCTCTATGGAAGCATCAACGACTCTCATGCGGCCACCAACACCTTCAAGTAACATTGCTTTATCAGATAATATAACTGCAATTGCTCTGTAACTACCATTAACAACAGGTAATTCTGCTACACGAGCTCCAAAGTGAATATCAACGACAGACTGTCTAAACAAATCCAAATGTTCCAGAGAAAAATAATAAATAGGGTATAGCATTATAAAATCTGTGATATTTGTAAACCAGTATCAACATTTTGATCACATCCCATAAATGACATCAATCGATGATATGCACGCGCTACATGATTTTGATTAAAATTTAATAAAATATCCTCGGATGGTTCTTGATGACCGTTTATTCACAACGACACCTCGGAAACACCGAGTTTGTCAAATATCATTAAACTACGTGTTTGATCATTTACTCATCTAGTATCTTGAAGCGCAATGAATATATGTCGCGGCGCAAAGATACCTTGTTGTGATGCTATTTGCCACGTAAATAAACCAACAACGGAACTTTGAATAGCATCTGTAGTTGTTGTTAGCCAAGACAACGTTGACTTGCCGCCGCTAGACATAAAAGCGAGCAACCAATCTTCGGCGGTTATCGCTGGAGTCATTACTGGCATCCACAATGAAAGTTTTGTTAGATTTACTTTACCAGCATCACTGGCAGGTCGCCATACTGCATCATCATCGGTTGCTTTCCTGACAAGTACAACTGTATGTTTGGCTCCAAAAATGACCTTTCGTATGTGTCTGCAGAATCCAAAGATATGTGATAATGGAATTGCACAAGAAAATCTTCTGTGGTCTCCCAGCAACATTGACCAGTGTGCTGAAAATCCCAAGTTGAAATTCACGTTAGCACTTTGTATTATTGAAAATGCAGCACCGGGCCGAGCTATCATTCCAGCTGGTTGTGGATCAGATGCAGTATCACGCGGTGTTTGTACTAAATTATATTGCCTATAATCGGGATTATTAGAAGTATCCTTGTAAAACATCATTGATGGACCAGCTGATCTTGAAAAATCATCGTTGTATCGCGCAAGACCAAGTATTGTCGTGGCGACGTCAGCATCTTTTTGAATTGATTCAATATTTCTTCCATCGATCACGTATGTGGCGCTGTCAAACAACGCCATGACACCGTTGTTGACAAAACCAACACTATCATTGGCGCCATATTCAGTATCATCTGTTTTTAAAAGTTCAACTTCGACTTCAATAAATGCCTCCGCAGGCAAGAAATATCTACTTGTATCTTGAACTTGTAATTCTATTCGTCCACGCTGATTTGGTATTCGAGCATCATAAGAATAATATTGATAATCACGCACAGACTCATCCTTGAGAACTGGCGCATCCACGTCAAATGCGGGATTGGATACACGTTTGAACATTTCTATGTTATTGATCATCGTCTAATACGAAGACCACTGCCTGCCATCAGACTTGCTGTTACATTTTTTTCTCCCTCTTCGGCCAATGACTCTGTCATCGCTGCTAGTTTTTGATTTGCAGCTTGATTTATTACTTTACTAACACTTGCAGGCATCACTTCAGTGCTGGCTAATTTTACCGGTGACTGAGATTTTCGTCGTATTAATCATGCTAGTCTATCCTTGATGGCAGAAAATACTTTACCGGTGACATCACCAACAGTATTAATACCTTTTCCACGAATAACGTCAATAGCTTTCATGCCTAATTGCTTTGTAATCGGTATTGCTTTTGGGGCAATTCTCGAAAATAAACCCTTAACAACATCACCAAATCCATCTCCGTAGTATGTCTCATATGCAGGTAATCTTGAATTTACCACTCTGACTATAACTGGTCTACACTGATATCTAACTGTTTAATCGCTAAAATAATCATCGGTAATTTCATTAATGAGAGACCGATACACGTTAATATCCATAATGCCGCCGGTAAATAATCGTTGACAAATGGATGTGATTTTGTTAATAATTTCTGAAGAATTATTACCAGCTCGTTTTCCACCAACAAGAACTTCTAATCTGTCTACGTCAGCTACAACACTGTCGGGGCAAGTGATTCCACTGCCAGTTTTCTTACCAAACGGTGAAAAATAAGATGATACGCTACCAAGTAAGCCACAGGGTTGTTCTGGTTCACGAGGCTGAGTTGGTTCACGAGGTGGAGTTAATTTTTTAGGTTTTTGTTCCTCATGTTTTATTCGTTTCATTACATTTTCTTTAAACTCATCATAATCACCAAAGTCGCTTTTGACTTCAGTACCTTCAGAAACTAAATATACAGCAGCAATCCAATCCAACACTAACCTCTTAATGCTTTGCGCCAAGCGAGGCAGCTGTTAAGTACCATTTTGGTAAGTCTTTGGTATGACTCAGCCGGGGATCGAACCCACAACCTCCCCCATCCGAGGCAGATGCTCTAACCACTAGGCCTGGTGACCAGAGCGGTACTGGATATGAATTAAACAGGACTTTATTAATCAACGTGATATTTCAGTGTACATGAAACAAAATTATACAGATGTTGTAATTATATGACATCCAAAGCAAGAGATATGGGAGTTAATAATAATAATAATAATAATAAAGACTTTATTTAGAGAAGGTAACTCACTTAGTTACAGAATTAATCTACCTTGAGGCCTTCTATCTGTTATGCACAATATTGTATATACAGTATATACAACATGATTTGAAGAATCTGGCTAGACACTAAATAATTAAATGATTTTAAAAATCAAATTATCAAGCCTGGAACATATGCACAGGCATCTGTGAACACAAAAACATATATAAAATATAAAATATTATCTTGCATTGAAAAATTCAACTGTGAAAATGATGCAAAATGACAGAAAAGCATCCATTTGAGACATTGATTAAGAAAAGTAATGCTAGGAGCCTGCCTTATGTCACTGTGTTGTACTGCAGACTTGATTTTTGATTAATGACTATGGTGGCGCTCACCAGTTATTATGTACTTTTGAGAGAGTGATGTATGTAAGGTGAAGTTGTTTGCATTTAAAACATGCAGAGTGGTGAGAATGTTGGCATACCTCTATGCTACTTTCATGCAATGTGGCTGACATTTCTTTGGATATTATACTTTTGGAAATTGTAAATGATCTTAGCACACTGCTAACTAAAATGACTGCTCCCTTGTGCTCCAAAACTCAACCTGAATTTGTCTAAAGTACACTATCCTTGGCAGCTATTAAAATAGGGAAAATGAATTTTGCCAGACTAGACAATACCAGCTTCTGAAAGTGCAATGAATGAATTACCAAATATATAAAATGCAAAAAAAGTTATCGGCTCTTTTTTTCACAATTTACCTCTGAAGTTCGGGAAGTGAAAATGAGCAAGTGGAGCTAGCACTCTTTTGAAAAGTACACATCTGGAGTAAGGCCAAGCTGTATACTCTATAACCCATATTACACCCATCAATCATACACCAAAATAAAGGGAATTAAAGGTTCTTTGAACAATACCTAAGATATACAAAGTCTTTTTTAAATAGCCAGTATAACTAGTGAGGAAACCCGGGGAAATTCTTTTTCTTTAAAATTCTAAACCTATGCTAAATACGAAACTGTAGAGCGCCACCTATGATGTTGCTGTGGTCTCTTGATTTAGTCCTTGTTCCATAAGCAGCCATGACAAACATTTATCATGATATAATTACTCTGATTTTACACTTAATTCTAACACAACTAGAATATTTTGATAATATAAACAATTTGAAGGATGATTCTATTTGTGGGCCAAGAAAACTCCTCCAAGATATGACTTTTTTTTTACATGGGTATTGTCCCTCCTTAAATGCTGGAAGTTAATCAGTTTGGAGTTATAAAACCTCGAAATCATCCTGGTTCAATTCCTTGTCATATTTAGCATGCTAGCCACTACTGTTAAGCTCTTTATGGCACAAAAAGCAAAATGCTAGTCCTGGCGTTCAGTTTTCATACAGATTTACCAGTTACGTTCCCATCAACTTTGCATTCAAGCTATTCTCATTGCCGCACATTTTTCAAATGGTTATTCAACTCGTATCCCGCTCGAAAATTCGAATCGCCATGTTTTGCAAGCATGCTCATTCCCATCAGTTTCCCTTACACGACGATTCATTGGGCAAGTACAAATTTTTGACCAATCAAAAAGCTCTTTATAGCGATCATCTGTTAAATAATAGACGGAACAAATACTTAATAGAAAGTTCGTTGCAGAATGCGACCGGATAGAGCATTATAAAAATAAAAATAAAAAAAATAAAAAATAAAAAAAGTTTCGGAGACAATATTTAAAAAAGGGTCCCTATAGAGAAAAATCAGATTCAGGTCAGGAGAAACGCGAAATTCTGCTTTAAAACAAAATGCAAGAAAACAATCTTTTTTTGAGGAAAGTTTAATCCAATTGAAGTTAAACAAAAATACAACAACAACAACAACAATTTTTAAAAAAATACAAGGAAAGATTTGGAAAGAAGTTATTATTCCCAAAATGAACAATAAAATTACAGCTATCAGAAACAGGAAATATAAATGTTGCTGAAAATCATTCAAATTGTACAAGAACAAAAAATAAATTTTATTATATCTTAGTGACATTTTTTATTGAAATGTCAGTGATATTACAATCACAAAATATCACTATATTTTCAGAATTTTTGGCAAAGTGTCAGTGAAATTTCAATCACAAATTCTCACTGATATATTCGGAAATGTTGGCAGTTGGTGAAATTTCAATAACAAAATTTCACTGATATTTTCAGAAATTTTGGTAAAATCTCCTAAAATATAATAATTTTAGTGAAAAAAAGGACATTTGAGTGAATGTAAAAAAATTTTCATTCTGATTTTGCTGAAATTTCAGTCACATTTTTACTTGGGTATGATTGTTGTAGAGCATATTTTAATAGGAAGTAAATGAAACTTATTTTTCAGAGTAAACATCAGATCAAGTCCAAAATCCACCTTGCACCAAATTGTCCAAAGATTCTATGCTAATGTAGTTCTTTTGATAAAGTTCAAAATTACACCTAACATTTCTGCCAAAATCAGTCTAAGTCCAAAACCTGTCTTAAAGTAGGAAAATGAACTGGACAAGCAGAACTTTTCCATCTAACAGTTATCCTTTAGGAGGAATATAAGAAATAGTACACTTAACTATTAGACGGATTCAGTCTGTCACCTTAGCCGTATTCCCAGTCCATCTAAAATCTGTCTGAAATTTGTGTTTTTAGGCGGAATCCACCCTGAATCCACCTAAACTCCAGGCGGAATCTGCCTAAAAATTTTGTACGGGGTATCTTGAGCCATTCCTTACAGTAACAACAAGAAGTAAACTGTCAAAATTCCAGCAGCTACTTGTGGTATTAATTAAGCTAAGGCTAAATGTGCAACACCAAGTACTAGCTGACTTGTTTTGTGTGTCTGTGTCTACAGTGTCAAACATACTGCTAAAGATCATTCATGTCATGTATATGCGTTTAAAGCCATTTGTTCACTGGCCAGAAAGGGAATGCTTGCAAAAGTGCAAAAGACTATGCCCACTGAATTTGTCAAGACATTTGGAAAATGTGTAGCAACAATTATTGACTGCTCTGAGACTGAAATTGAAAGACCTTCAAACTTGAAAGCAAGGGCTGAGACGTATTCTCATTTTAAACATGGACACACAGCAAAATTTCTGATTAGTGTTACTCCACAAAGGGTTATAAGTTTTCTGTCGAAAGGGTATGGTGGTCATGTCAGTGATAAATTCATCACGGAAAACTGTGGTTTTCTTTCTAACTTGCTACCTAGTGACCTTCTGCTGGCAGATAGGGGTTTTGACATCAAAGAGAGTGTTGGTCTTAGGTGTGCTGAGGTAAAGATACCTGCATTTACTAAAGGCAGACCTCAACTTCCAGCTATTGAAGTTGAAAAAACACACTAGCTTGCACATTTAAGAATTCATGTTGAGCGTTGCCATAGGAATACATTGCCAGAAGTACACAATTCTTAATGGGCATGTGCCTATTGACTACTTGATCACTGCTCCTACAGAAAAAGAAACAACACTGGACAAAATGGTCATTGTGTGCAGTGCTCTTGTAAATTGGTGTCCATCAGGAGTAAAGTATGAATAGCTGTATCAGTTTACCGTTTACATATGAAAGTCAACAACTGTAACATGTCAAATATAGCTAATTTTTATTTCAAGATCAAATCAAACAACAAATAACTGCATATTTATGACCGTTTATGTATATTGTATGTGTGTTTTAAGTATTAATAAATCTAAAGTGGGTCTAAAGTGGGTCACTTGCTTAGTTGGCCACAATTGCCAATTGTATGCAAATAAATGTATCATTGTCCTTACCTAGATAATGTGCAAAATAATTTTATTCTTTTATTAACATTGTGAAACTGTATACAAAGATGAACATTTTAAAAATAAACAATCTACAAATGACTGGTTTGTGTCATGACTTTATTACCAGATTATAAGATCACATGCCTTGAGAAAAGGATAAAGGAATTACACAGTACATAATACACATTTATTGTATTTAGGTTTCTGATTCCTTGGCCAAAATATAATTTGTACATTCTTTACATGCTATGACTAGAAATAAACACAAATAATTGTCTGAATTGCTCATTTCTTATTGTTCTTGGGGGCCTTCCCATTAGTTTGTAATTGCTTAGTCTGCCTGCATTCTAAACAGTACCAAAGCCCTTGTGGTGCGTGCTTTACTCCAATGCATTCAAAATGAAACCACTGGTACAGGCAGCCTTTATTATCGCATGCTATCATTCTCCCATATTCTGGTTTTCTGCAGAAACACCACAGTTCCTCTTAACTGGACTGAGAATTAGTAACTGACTCTGCCTGAGATGATTCTAAGTAGGTGGTTGAAATATTCATTGGTGATTCACATGGAAGTGTGGTAGAGATGTGTGGTTTTGACTCATTTTTTATTTGAAATGATCCATCTCTTGTGAAATATTTTGCAACCAGTTCTGGCAGTAGAGCAGACAGCAAAAAAATCTTTGGCTTTAAAAGTATATTATTCCAAAAAGCTGTGTTTGGCTCAATTCTTTCAATGAATATATCTGACTTTATCCACACAATGAAATCACAGTATTCACTACCAGACATATGTATGTGACACTGAACCTGTGTATAATATGGATGTGACATTGAATCTGTGTTCTCATTTTGAAGCGTCAACAAAGATGATGGCAGGTGTTCATTTTGTGGATGAGGTTTAAACTTTTCATAAAATGGTTCAATCAGAGTCATTATGGCAGGTTTCTTGTTCTTTTTTTCTAATGTTTGCAAAATCTATTTCATATCTGATATGCCTGCCGCTGGAACTGCAGATAAATTCAAGATACGATAGGGTGTAGATTCGGTGGCATCAGCAACAGGATTATCTGTTAGCTGTTTCAGTTTTGTGGCTGATCGGAAATCTATGTTGCTCAATTCCTTATATTCTACTGAGTTTTTGCTAGGTTTCTTCCAGTAGGCTAATTTGCCCGTGACTGAAACTCGCTCCCTATATTTCTGCATCTCATCAATATAAAATAAAAGTGCAGCAACATGTGAACAACTTTCTCCCAGTCCAGCCATACATGTACAGTGTGCTGGCAATACTGTACCTTGTGGAGAGGCAATTATCCAAGGTTCCTGGGGTTTAGCATTTAACCTCTGTGAGTGTGAAACCTATAAAGCGATACATGTGGTGAATTAAAAGGACTTTTTCCATCTTAGCCTTATGTCAATGTGTCATGTCACATTGATGCCTAAACTTTCAAATAAAAATATTGCTGTACCATAACATTACACCTGAAAGCCATCAATACACCATCATTTCTGACACTTCCAGTGTTGATTATACTCTCTGAATGCACATTTTTTAAATTTAAATTGTAAAGACACAAATGAATATATAGTGTTAATTTAATTTCACAGTTAAAATCCAAGTTACCTTTAAAAATATTAAATACTTACTAATTTGTTCAAATTATTATAAATTTCAGAATTGTTACAATCTGTAAAGCATACTGGAGTATATTTAAATTAACTGACTTTGTAATGAAAGAGTTATGTATCAAGAAACGAGAAATATATTCTTAGACGATCATGTCAAACCACACCTTAGCTGCGACAATGATGTTGACACAACCTTCTGGCTTGTACGTATTCACATTGTCAACCCATCCACTTACAACATAGTTGTAAGCCTCGAGAGATTTGTAAGCTTTGAATTGTTCGAGTGTGTATGCACTGGTACCATTTACCAAATACATGATAATGTCACCGAAAGTAATGTCTGGGAGATGCTCTTCGTTGGAACTAAGTTTCTTCAGATCGACTTGATATGGATCTATACCAATCACTTCTTTAATTTTCTGAATGTATCTTTCAAGATGTAGATGATCCAGGGAGTCTATGTACTTTGATTTTGAAGAATATTTTGAAATTTTGCTCGCCATTCCAAATTCTATGTTATCTTCTTCATGAACAAAAATCACGTGACCCCACAAGTTTGGTTTGTGTACTACATCATCAAGAACCCTCTATTGGTAACACCATTTAAAGCCACTTGCATTTATTGGCAGCTTTCTTGTTTTTTGTTGTTTGGAGGTTGCATCACATATATCATTGTTCCATAATTGTAACAACCTTTAGAAGTGAGATTAACATTGATAATTGGCAATTACTGTAATTAATTATAATTTTGGATGAGAATCATTTCTTTCCTTGGAGGAAATATTGTACACAGAATGTATTTAAAAAACCGTGCTGGCTATTGTTCATACTTCAATTATAGACAGATTAACACTCATCAGCTTTTTAATGAGCTTACTTCCTTCAAAACCAAGCTAAGATGAAAGGGCAGTGATCGACTACTGAGATATTTGAAATGAATATTAACAAATTTATAGAAACATTAAATATTTTCTCATATCCAGTGCTCAATGAAATTCTTCTTTTAGGCTCAGGCCCAGTTGGATAACATATTCAAACCTCTGAGTACAACAAAACATGATTTGTTTCTCAATGTTCATGTCAGTGAACAACGTGTCGTGTGTTATTGGACGTAAGTGATACATGCTACTGCATGGATGCCTACACTACATATACGGAGTTAATAGTTATATTTTATTCTTTAATGCTCATGATGGAAAAAAGGAATAAATGATAACAATACAAGGTTAGATCCGTTCATATTATTATCAAATAAGCATTTTGTTTATCTATTTTATTGCAACATGCAGTTGGGGTGGGGTGCAAATGCAACACAGATTTATTTCATTTCTGAACTAGGTGAAAAAAGTTTCACCATAAGTTATTGGAATGGAAAAAAATAATTATTTTATCGTGTCCCAATATATATGGTAAATATGGTAACCAGCGGTCACATGTATTCCACTGAGAGTGGCCAGGTATTTCTTAACCAAGCAGGTAATTTATTCAAAGAATTGTCATTAGTAAAAGTTTTTTTTTGACAATTATTCCTAACATAAATATAAAATGATTATTCGATGATTAAACAGTCCTAATACCACCTCATGTCCAGCTGAGATGGCATCCTATTCTGAAATTTATTGAGGTCCCTCTATAAGTCACACCCTCTAATGTAGTGCAGTTAATTTCAGACCCCATTGTTTGCAAGTTTTTGAGGGAGAGGCATATTTCAGTCAGTGTATGTAATTTCTATTTGGCAATTGGTGACTACAGGGAAGCTTTGTCAGCACTGTCTGTCCATTCATTACACTCTATACCATTATAATTTGGAAGCTAACAGTAGCAAATTGTTTTCCCAGACTGTATGAGCTCATCAGGTTTGTGTATGTGTGTGCGTGATTTGGATTTTTAAGGTAGCTTTAACAATTTTTCAATCATATCACTAAAACATCTGTTGTCTGAAAGTTTATAGTGATATGGAGCATTGGGACATCATGTAGCATCATGTCCCACCCAGTCACATTATCCTGACACCAGCCAAACCAGTCCTAACACTAACCTCTTAATGCCTAGTGCCAAGCAAGGCAGCTTATAGTACCAAGTTTCTTTGGTATGGTTCCTGAGTTCAGTCTGCTTACCTCCAGCATCCAAGACATCAGGTTTCTGTAATATCTGGGATATTCATGACTGTCAGGTTTTAAGATTTTGTGAGGTTTTCAATGTGGAAATGGAATCCAAAAAGATGATGAAATTTTATTTTTGAGGGGTTTCAATGGAGTTAAAAGCTATTAGTATGATTGGAATTTCTGCAGTAGAAACTTAGACTTTATCCAGTAACTAGCTCAAGATGGTGCTATTGGCTGTTGCAGTGGCAGCACCAACCTGTAGTTTCAACCCTAATTACACCAACTACCTTGACAAAAAGTGTTTTATAAATTACAAGTAAGCTGTCAATTAGTAATTTTATTTTGGAACCGTTTCTACTGATAATGAGATAAAAGTGTTTGTGTAAAAGAGAGAGAGAGAGATGTATAAATGAGTGCATGTACACAGTTGTAGTTTTCTTGATTTGATGGGGGTGTATTTAAAATCTCAGATTAGTTTTATGAGACATTCAATGACAAGAGTCGGGTACTGATAAATGCACACATTGTTATTTCTCTACAGGAGAAAGACAGCACTTCTTGCCACTGTTAAGTCAAAAAATCCAAGTGAGGATACAGTATCCATGTGTGGAACTTATTTATTAAATTTTGTTATTTTTCTTTTTGCTAAGTAGATAAACTAAAAACATGTATCTTGGTAACATACTACTACTTATAGTAATAATGATAATGATAATAATACTACTGATAATGCTAATGTTATTTGGTTCATAACACGTGTTACGAACCAAGCTGGAGAACTAAACCTGACTTCACATCAGCTGTCTGCAAAGGCCAATCCCTGCCTTTTCCCTGGGTGGCTGCTGTATACAGGTTTTACTATATACAGTAATTTTTGTTTTTAGTGTTGTAGGGGTAAATATCATAAAATTACAATGTTTAGGCTTCGCACTCTATTTCACTGAAAAATATTCTCTTTTTAGTGTGACATTGTAATTGGCTAATAATTCAACTCATGATATTATTAAAATAATGTGCCTGTGCTTTCCTTTCTATCCTTTTGAAAGCAAGGGTCTCCTGAGTTGATGCTTTAGAGACTCTCTGAAATATGATGGGGATTTGAGTTCCATGAAGGAAGAGTTCAGAATTCTTCATCCCGAAACTCTGTTTTCAGCCTTTCCTATGTTGACCAAGTTATGCTCTTAAAAATTAGCTCTGGTCATAATTATCACTTAAGAACTCAACAGCTGTGTGAAGCCCCAAACTGTGTGAAGCCCCAAACTCTATCACAACAATGTTAAGACCATTTACTGTAAATGTCGGCATTTCTATATAAAGTAATGATATTATATTAACTGTAGTGGCCAGCAATTATCCAAATAATGAAAAACACGATATCTGGAAACACACAGGAAAAGATGATCGGATTACTTACATTACTCTATGAATTAAATATCTGTTTTGAACATGTTTTAGATAAAATGTGGTTGCATGCCACATTGCAAGCATGGCTGTCCACAGGAGTACTTCTGTGCACAAACTTGTTCATGCAGGAAAAACTGGTTATGTGTGTGAGGTTGATGCTGGTGAGTAAAGATGCCAACAGGTCTCCGGTGCTCAGGTACCCGCCCACCCATTGATAATAACCCCAGAAATAAAATGAGCCACAGGGTACCATTTTACCATATATGCATTTTCTGCCAGTATTTGTAAAGGCAGTATTCACTTTGTTTTCAAGTTGACACTCCTTTTGATTGAGCTGTGAATACATGTACTTTTTCATTGGCAAGCAGAGGCCTGCCTCTTTCAATAAATAATTGACCTTAATCCCATAGCTCATTTTCCCAAGCTACAAACCTCTGAGTGTGGTACAGTGGCAAGTAAAAGAAGGTGGTTATTTGATCTTGCTGCACAAATGACATGTGATCAGTTGCAATCAACGTTACTTGCAAAGCTCAAGCTCAGTCTCTAAATAAGCATCCGCATATGAGTGAGTATAGCTGCCAACCCTGGGGTACAAAAATACTGACTGCTTATGACAAAAATACTGATTTTCAGGAACAAATACTGATTTTTAAAATATTAATGCATAAGTAACTTTTTACAACATCTACAACTATCCGTTAAGTAGGACAGTACCTTTCTTAATTATTTAATGTCAAAGATGCACGTGTTGCACTCTTGCACCTTCTCAATGGGCACCCTGCTCTATTCGTGCATTCAGGCACAGGCTGTTTATATCAGCCATTCCACACCACATTTCATTTTCTTTTTTCAATCATTATCGATTCCAATGTCCTATCTTTCATTGATGATCTGAATTCTGTGTGATTTCTTACTGAACTGTTCTCGTTTTTTTTTTCACACAAGTAGTCCTTTGCGATTTTACTGTCTGGAAGATGTGTGCGAAATAATGTGCCAGCAACACCAGAAACTGTAAGATGAAGGTTCATTTCTAAAAGAAATTTAATAAACCAAATTTCGATCAAATTATATCAAGGTTATCTCTGTGGTTTTATATGTCGTAAGTTTAGGCTTAGTTGTGTATGATGAAGCAGCTAGCTGAAGTTCATTAGCTTTTTCGTCCTCTTGTATTTCATGGGTGCCTCCATGCCCAATAGTGAAATCACATTACACAATTTGCAAAACGTAAAGTTTTCTCCTTTACTAGATGGTTTCACAAATCTAGACAAGATGGCACAATTGTCCTTCCAGTTCTGTTTTCCTGTCTTTCCTGGAAAAAATTCTGAATATTCTGCATTCCTATTTAACATGATTAGAAGCTGAATATTACGAAGATGAGATACAGTTATAGCGGTAACTGTCTGCGAAATCCAATATGGCGTATAAAGACAGGCATGGTAGCCTCGATTTCAAATGAACCAATCATATTGTAGAACTGTAGAGGGCCTTAAGGGAGAATAGTCCTTGACTAATGAGTCATCCTCTATAAATAAAGCATTATTATTGTCATTATTCCTATATACATGCGATACATTTCTATCAGAAAGGAAATGAGTGCCCGTTCTAAAATGAAATCTGCAAGGAAATATTTTATTTTTTAAATTAAAAAACGTATTTTTTGCAAAACAACTGTACACCCATATTGAAGTCCAAAATATGTGACAAATATGGAAAAAACGGGACACTTGGCAGCTATGAGTGAGGCTAAGGAAGACAGATATTAAGATGCTAGACCATGACAATTAACTAGATGATGGAGGATTTCTGAATTTTATCAGACAATGAGGATGACTTCTTGGACTTACACCATATTATACAGTAAAACCTGTTATGAGAGACCGCCCCCTTTGCCAACAAAAAGCTGTCTCTCAAGACAGGCGATCTCTCATTACAGGTTTGTACAAAAAGACCAGTTTCCAAAGTCCTGTTTCAGAACAATTTTTAAAAAAATAACCACAATCACTGTACATATTTTCTATTCTTTATTAATACAGTAGAACCTGTCATGAGCGACCTCTGCTATGAGCGACCACCCGTCATGTACGACCACAATCGTAATGCATGGATCGATTTTATTATATAAACGTTCTGCTATGAGTGACCACCTGCTGAACACGACCAGCGACCGCGATTTCTTGGCAAAATATGCATTTTGACACTGCTATGAATGACTGCATCACAAAAAAATGAGGATAAACTCCACCAACCTTTATTTAATCCCTGTAAGAATGACCACTCATACCGTTCTAAATATTTAAAAAAAAATAAAAATAAAAAATAGTCTGGCTACCAATCTCTGAATTTCTGAAGCTAGGCTTATAGTGATTTACAGTTTCTGTCGTAAACCAGACTAAAGTATATGTAGATTATTTCCTAGCCTGGTTCCCTGCTTCTTATGCTCCCTGTGTTGTTCTCCGTTATTCGTATAGGGGTGAGGAACGCAGAAAGCATACAGAGCAGGGAACCAGACTAATTATTCCCGCACTTAACTTGCTTCCAGGCCATTGTAGGACCTGGCATCCCTATGACGACTGTATCGCGAGAACAGACAGACACCAGTGACCTTTATGTAATCAATTATTACAATGACCGCTTGATTAGTATAAATTGTTCTAATCAAAAACAAACATAAAAGGAATATTAAAAAAAAATGGATTGTTGCTACCGGTGATAGATGCTACAGTCCGTAAACCAGGCTAATGTACATGTCATGAAATGCCGTTGAAGTGCCAAAGTTGACAAAGTGGCTGCGTATATTGTTTGTCTCGAGTTAATCGCTATTGCCGAGGGTGAATAAGGTCATTGTCTATTAAACCAGCAAGAAAGAATCATTTGCGGGATTTGATTGATAATGCTCAAGACTTGTGATGTTTGTTCCCCCCCTCCCATGTTAAGTGATGACATCCCAATCACAAAGCTGTCGTCTATTCAAGTTGCTGCGACCGGTTTACACACTTTGCTTAGAGTTAATCTCTGTATGTCATCTTTTAATGAAGCCGTTGACTTTTGTCACTGAGTAAATGGTCCTGTTTCTGGATGAGATAATTGGGGTTTTAGGGTGGGTGGGTTATTAATTGTTAGATATGCAATGCACATGTATAGATTTTTCATATTTTCCCACAGCCACAG
>JAECUM010005858.1:0-21366 GCA_016617855.1 Megalonaias nervosa | reverse complement strand
CTGTATATGTACTGGATCGCGTTTGTCACGAATAATCCAAATATCTTCTTTTGTATTTACAATAAATTTTATTAAAATAAAATATATTTGATCATCAAGGTAATTAATAATTATTTTTCCTCGTTTGTCATTCATTATATTAGTAACATTTCCGACTCTGAATGTTGACCATACATGAGCAGCACCATCGTCACGAAATTCATTTTTTGCTTCACGAATACGTTCGGTTATATCCTCATCTGTTAATGCTAGATCTTGCATCAAAGTACTATATTTATATTCTGATAGTCTGTCAAGATCAAATCTAGCATGAGAAGGTTCAATTGCCGATAATTCCTCCATATAATTAAGACAAGTATTTAAATTAAAATTTTAGTATATATATAATGATTGAAACAAAGAACAAATGTGCTTGGCTCAGAATTGGATATACTTCTCTTTGTAATAAACCGTGCGTGAACAAATACTGCGGATATCATGCACAGAGTATCAAAAATGGAAGTACAGGACCAATACCATGTATTCAATGTGGTGTTGGAGTCAGAGGAAAAACTCAATTGTGTCTAAAATGTGGCGGAAAAAAAATACAGGGAATTAAAACGATATTATGACAAAAAAAAATAATACTGACTCTCCTATAAAGACAGAAGAAGATTATCTAGTTAGATTTCAGAATAATGATTTAGACAAATAATATTATTATATAAATGGAGCAAAACGAATTTGTGAAACATCCAATAATAAAAAATTATGAAGCACCCCGAGATGGTGTAATCAGACACTGTAGATTGAAAAAACCAGTCGGTAATATTAATAATACTGGTTATTTTAGTTTTAATACCAATGGAAATAAACATTATTACTCGCATAAATTCATATTTGAATGTTATTTTGGGGTCATCAAAGATGGATATGTGATTGACCACATCAACGGCAATAAGCTTGACAATTCACTTGGAAATCTACGTATTACTACACAGAGTCAAAATTGTAAATCCGGAAATACTGGAAAATGTATAAAGTTTGCAAGAAGAGCTATTAAATCCATAAATGTAGAAACAGGCCAAGAAATAACTTTTAAATCGATGTATGCGGCTGCAAAATATTTTAGTATACATACACGATCGGTGCAATTTGTTGCAAATAATATTACTAGATCAACATTTTCGAAAACATATAATCAGTGGATAATATTTGAATATATCTAATTCTGTGCTCTTAATAAATAAATTGTATATAGTTCGACTCTATATTTTACCATGAGTACCTTCACCGTCGCTGCTCTCAGTGTCACTTTCACTTTTGACAGAATCAAATAACATAATTTTTCTTAATTGCATTACACGATTATCTACAATCTTCTTTTTCTCGTATTCACGAGATAGTTCGGATCTGATATTTTCGATCGAACGTGCAAGAGGCGCAAATAGTTTTACCTGCTTTTCATTTACCATCGCCAAGGATTCTAACATAGACTGATAAATTGATTTTACAAATTTATAATTAGATGGTAATGTGTATTTATTGTCAATTTTTTTTTTTTTTTATATTTCATAATCATATAATATTTTTTCAGGATCGAGATTATCAGATAGATTTATTTTGTTATGTTTTAATTTTTTAATAGCATAAATAATATCATTTATATTTTCTTGGTTCATTATATAATAATTATTTATTTAAAATAAAAAAATATCAGTCTCTGAATAATTATTTTAAAAAATGTAGTCCCATAAACCCATCAGATAAAGAAATCTGTAACTATTTCATGAATCAGATTATTTTTTCCCTTATTATATTAGGAAATATTTAATCAGACGTTCTAAGAGCGTATATATAAATTAATATTAAGAGATTCTTGTCTTAGATCCAAAATATTTCCTGCCTGGTGAGTGAGTTTGAAATTTATTCTTGTCAGAAATGGATTATGAACTCGCAGGTACACGGGGTTAATTGGTTCAGACACAATTAGCCAACCTGGCGGGTCTTTAGGGCTAAATGAATATAGTATATACCCCTGTTCCGCAGTGGCACTGCGGTGATTAGATTTTGAAAGATCTACTTGATAACTGTCATCAATTACGTCACATACCAGATTGACTGCAATTGTTGTTGTTATATTAACAATACCAGGTGAGATATGGCGACCACCACCGTGTGGATCATTATTATATTTAAGAATAGTTGGTGTAGGTATTAATTTTTTCCATGAATCACATATTCTTTTAAATTGTTCATCAATAAGATCATTAACTGATTTCTTTAGCTCTTCAGAATTAAATCCAGGAATTATAAATGTTGATAGTTGTTCTCGCGTAATTTTGAAATGTTTTAGAAATGTTATTGTGAACAGAAGATTTAGTTTAACAGCTCGAGGTGGATCGTCTTCATTAATTATATATAAATCTTTATATCGTTTATCTGCTGATATGTTCACTAATTTTTTTTCTCTGTTAACAATAATATCATTCATGAAATCTAGGTCTGAAGCAACTTGATTCAAATGTTGTATTACTTCAATTATTTGATTTTTTAAGTCATCGTTGTAGGAAGTGCTAATGCTGGAAAATAAATTTCTTAGATAATTAAGTACACGTCCGTGTTCAGACTTAATTGTATTAGCATATGAATTTATTTCATCAACATCAAGTACTATTATTTTACCTTTTTTACCATCAACTATTTTTGTAAAATGGGTTTCTGTTTTATCTATATAATGTATAACTCCATCACCAAAATATCGTCGCCATGGGTAAGCATTTTTTCTGTTCTATATTCTGGAGGTTTTATAAATTTTTTAACATCTATGACAAAATCAGATCTCTGTGGTTCTGGTGGTGCTTGATAAACCGGTGGATATTCAGGCCAACCTAATACTGATCTAATCGAACTTTGATAAATATCTATGGAGTAATCGGGAGAATTTATTTCAATAACCGCAGATAGTGTTGGTTCGTAGACAGTAATTGCTATTTTTGATTCTTTTCCTGTAATAGATTTAATTCTGCGTTGGAACTCATCATTAATCTGTTCTATTTGATAACTGCCCGTTGGAATAGAAACTATTTGCCAATCAGGAGTTCCATCAGCTTATTCTTATTAGCGAATATTAATGAATTATTTGGCTGTAGTCCACCAAATGGTTTTGATCTAATGTTGGGCCAGCTATAATAAACTCGCAATTGTGCTAATGCTATTTCTTTTGCAGGAATTGAGGTTGGAAAATTGACACTAAACTCAGGATTAGTCGAACTTAACGATATCATCGTAGTTTTTGACGGAGTTGTATTAATAACGATCTGCTGAAGTAACTCCCTGTCTGTCATTATTATTATTGTTGTTATTTAATTCGTTAAAATCATTAAAGATCACTTTAAAAGCGTCATCATAAGTTTTCATCATCATCGTGAATTCAGTATCAGATATTTCACCATCACTAACACATGAAGAAATATACAAAGATAATTTAGAACATGCATCTGCCACTGTGTGTAATTTAATCATATAATCGTGCAATTTAGCATTTGTACAAGTATGTATCTTTTTGGTTATAATACCGAGAACTCCAGCAATAGTCGTTGATGCTGAAACGATAATGGTTATAATAGTAGGTGCTGTCATCGTCAATGTTGATAATAATAACCCTGTTCCAGTAATAACAGCAGAAACCGAGTAAACAACTACATCAACAACAACTATACGTCTTTTATATTTTTTTATTTTCTTGTTATAATAGTCGATAAAATTATTTAGTTTAGTGAGACGCTCACATACTTGATTGCATCTGTAAAGTTGAACGTCAATACGAGACTGAGGTTGATCCATTATTATTATATTAAGTGATTAATTGCGGTGTTTCAGCCACAAATTCCATATGCCACCAATAAGGCAATGAGGTTATTGTTTGATCATATATTCTCAGTATAAATGTTTCTTCAACATCTTTTCTTAACAATATAGATACAATTCCAGAGAGAGAATCAGTTGAATGACGCAATATATATCTGTTAATTATAGCAAATCTTTCATCACTAAATACGGACAGCCTGTAAATACCAGTAACTTCTGCGGTATATTTGATAGTGTTATTTTGTGGTGTCCATGTTGATGATCCTGATGCTACTGTGTATACGATATTTGTAATTTGTCCGTGTGGAATTTTAATCAGATTAGTTTTTTGAACAATATTAGGTATTCCACTGGCAATATCATTGAGTTTCGTGTTAATGTCGGCTAGTTTTATGTCAACGGTTGGTGGATCACCAAAAAAATCTTTAATGAGTTTGTTTATGTTTTTATAAAAATTTAGAAACGTTATTAAATTTTTATAAAAAGTAGCACTAAGTGTAGTCATTTCATCACCGATTGTTTTTAACGAAGTTGAAATAGGAATTTCCTTATCATCAACATACTTTTTCGTTGCAGCATCAAAATCATATTCCGGTGTTCTAAGATTATTAATGCCATTATTATTCATGTCGAGAAATGCACGCATTATACCGTGGTTGGTCAGTACATATTTAGATTCTTGATCGTCGATATATTTCTTTGTTGCGGCGTCTGCATCTGCGGTTGGATTTCCAATGTCGGTGATTTTATTCTGATTCATATTAATATCTCCTGTAAATACATCGCCGGATTTCTTAATATAATTACTGAGTGATGTACCAGAATCTTGTATTTTACCTTGATCGGCAAAAATAACTATATTATCAGTGACTGCAGTTGGAATTCTTATAAGAACATCTGATAGTTGTATATTACTTGTTTTTAATCGTCCTTGATTATCCTGAAAAACAACTACTTCATTTTGATCCACACTTGCGAGATTTAATAAATCATCAATTTCATTTCTGAGTTGATCAAGAGTTGCATACTTAGATAAATCAACTTGTTGATGACCTCTACGGGAAGATCTTCCATAAATATCCACCATTATATTTACTAATGTCTGTTTAAATATGACGTCGTAGTATATTCATGTACAACTTTGTGGGGGGGGGGTTTGTTGATTTTGATATAACATCAAGTACGTTAAGTACTTCTCGACCACATATTGGTGGATCAGTTAATGTTTGTGTATGTAATGTTGAATACCATATTGGAGTATTTTGATAACCGCTAATATACTTTAAGAATTCTTTTGGTGGAGCTAGTCCATATGAATCAAAATAAATAATTCCACGTGGATCAATTGCATAAGCGACCCAATGCGTGCCTGGACCAGAATTTTCATCGAGATTAATAATACCTGTTTCAATATTATTTGGTTGTTTCGGTAATTGATCGCGCATAAAAACTCCTCTAAAATTTTTTATTTTTAATTTTTTAGCAGCATCTAGTAAATCAAAATTGGACATAGGAGATATTAGTAAACTGTCCCTGGTAATCTTAGGCCTTTTCCGTACCAGTGTGGGGTCCCTGGTAATCTTAGACCCCTTCCCTTTTTTTTTTTGGTGTTCGTTTTATTCCCTGTCCGGTTGCTTTCTTTAATGCCATTCCAGCAGCAGTTCCAACAGCACCTAATGCAGCTGCTTTTGCAACTGCTGGAGCTGCAGCGGCTATTAATGCTGGTATAGCAGCAAGAAGTGGAAATATACCACCCGTCTTAATGATATCTTTAATGGCACCCGCAGAAAGATTAAGTTTTATACCTTTATTTGATTTTTTTGCTTCATTGAAATGCCCGAGTTGACGTTCTGTAAGAGATAATTTATTTGAGCCGCTCATCTGATCTTTCTTTAGCAATATTTTTAATCCACAATTATTTTTTGATGCTGATTGTATCTTTTTAATCTGACCAGGAGTCAGACTAACACTAACATTATTATACGACATTATAATATTTATAAATAATCTAATTACATGTTTTCTACTGGAGCATCAACGACTCTCATTCGTCCACCAGCACCTTCAAGTAACATCGATTTATCGCTGAGTATGACAGCAATTGCTCTGTAATTGGCAATAGCTCCAATATCTCTATTAACATGAGCTCGAAAATGTATATCGACTACAGATTGTCTGGTTAAATCTAAATGTTCGAGCGAAAAATAATAAATTGGGTATAATGTTGTAAAATCCAATTGTGATATTTGTAAACCAGTATCAACATTTTGATCACGTCCCATGAACGTCATTAGACGGTGATATACACGTGCTACATGATTTTTGATCGAAATTCAGTAAAATATCCTCGGATGGTTCTTGATGTCCATTTATTCTTAAGGAAACTTCGGAAACACCAAGATTATCAAATATCATAATACTACGTGTTTGATCATCCACCCGTGCAGCATCTTGAAATGCAATAAATATATGTCGTGGTGCAGAAACACCTTGTTGTGATGCTATTTGCCACGTAAATAAACCATTAATATTACTCTGGATAGCATCTGTGGTCATTGTTAACCACGATAATGCTGATTTACCACCTTGATTCATAAAAGAGAGTAGACGATCTTCTTCAGTTATTGATGGAGTCATCACCGGCATCCACAATGAAAGTTTTGTAAGAATTACTTTGCCAGGATCACCAATGGGTCTCCATAATGCATCGTTGTCGGTTGCTTTTCGTACAAGTACAACTGTATGTTTAGCTCCGAAAATGACTTTTCTGACATTTCTACAGAATCCAAAGATATGTGACAATGGAATTGAACATGAAAACGTTCTTCTGTTACCTTTCAACATTGATCGACGTGCTGCAAATCCTAAGTTAAATTCTGGATTAGCACCATGAACCACCGGCCACACAGCAGCGTCAGCGGTATCGTCGGCATTTCTTGGTCGTCTTATATTATATTGTCTATTGTCAGGGTAGTTAGAAGTATCCTTTACAAACATCATTGATGGACCAGTTGATCTTGAATAATCATCACTATATCTTGCAAGACCAAGTATTGTTGTTGCAACGTCGACGTCCTTCTGAATAGATTCAATATTTTTTCCGTCAATCATGTACGTTGCACTGTCAAATAATGCCATAATACCATTATTAACAAAACCAACCCTAACATCGTCTCCATATGCTACTGGTGCTGCAGGATTAGCAATATTAAAATTTCACCTTCGACTTCAATAAATGCTTCAGCGGGTAAGAAATATCTACTTGTATCCTGAACCTGTAGTTCGATTCGTCCACGCTGATCTGGAATTCGTGCGTCGTAAGAATAATACTGATAATCACGCACAGACTCATCTTTAAGTACTGGTGCGTCCATGTCAAATGCGGGATCAGATATACGTTTGAACATCTTTATTATATTTATTATCGTCTAAAACGAAGATTACTTCGGGAAGTGAGACCACTTCCTGCTATCAGACTAGCAGTTATATTTTTTTCTTTTTCTGATAAAGGCACATCAGCCAACTCTGCTAGTTTTTGATTAGCAACTTGATTTATTATTTTACTGACATTTGCAGGCATTACTTCTGTACTAGGTAATTTTACTGGTTGAGGTCGGACCACAGGTCTGCGTATTAATCGTGTTAATCTATCTTTAATCGCTGAAAATGCTTTACCAGCAACATTACCAACAGCACCAATACCTTTTTCTCGAACAACATCAATAGCTTTCATTCCCAGTTGCTTTGCAATCGGTATTGCTTTTGGGGCTATCCTTCTAAATAGACCCTGAACAACATCACCTAGTCCATTTCCGTAGGTTGTTTTATATACTGGTAATCGAGAATTTATTACCCTGACCATAGTTGGTTCACGTTGAGTACTATGTACGATCATTTTATTATAGTAATTATATTTAATTACATACTCAGTCGCTGTAGTAGTCATCGGCAATTTCATTAATAAGAGACTGATAAACATCAACGTCCATGATACCACCGGTAAATAATCGTCTGCAAATATCAGCCGCCTCATTAATTATTTCTGGGGAATTATTACCAGCTCGTTTTCCTCCGATGAGAATTTCTAATCGATCGACATCAGCAAGGATATTATTAGGACAAATAATAAGACCACTTCCTAAACCACTTCCAATTACACCGGGAGCGTCTTGAAATTCTTCTTCTTCCTCTTCACTTGGTTTCGATGATGTTGTTTTCTTTGGTGTAGGAGATAGAATTGGTATTTGTGATTTTGGTGCTGTTTGTTTTGAAGGTTTTTTACTTTGTTTTTTCTCCTCTTTTTTTAATCGGATTAAATGATCAATTTCCTCAATATATTTCTGATATAATGGATCATCAGCTCTAGCTTGCTCAACATTCATGCGCATGCGATATAATGTTTTTTGCCACTGGTCACGGGTTTTAATATCTTTAGCGTATTCAGGTTTCATTAATTTACCTCTTCGACTAAAACCATCTACAGCAAATTCAGCTAATTCTTGTAGTTTAAGGCTATTAATTATCTTAACAGTTTCTTCATGAAATTTATCTATTAATTTAACTTCTGGTTCAAGGGCTAGTGCTTCAGCACCTTCTTCTGCCTGGTCTGCATCCTCAGGTATTTCCGGGACTGGCATCGCAGCAGCTATTTCGGCTGGAAATTCTCTAAGAATCTTTTTTGTCTGTTTTGTTATTTTTGCTATTTTTCCAGTTTCTTCAGCGGTTTTCTCTAACACAGGTTGAATACCTTTAGTGGTCTCAGTGATAGGTTTAAATAATTGTTTTGTATCCTCCTCAAATTCAACATGAGATTCTTGTCGTTCTTGTAATTGTTGCTTGACAGCATCACGAACAGGTAAATATTTTTTAATTGCTTCTAGTCTTTCTCGTGCTAATCTAGCTGAGTGTGGTTCTCCAATATTCATTATTAAATAATATTTATAATAGATATTTAATTGAATTTGAAATCACTAAAAATACTTAATAAAGCGCGATAACTCTGCTCCTCCTCTGCTAGAGAATTATTTCCCCTTTCTATGTATGTCTGTATGTATGCATGTTTGTCTGTATTTTAATTTATCAAAAATAATCAGTAGATCCTAGCGATTACCCTTCAATGGAGCCCCTCGAGCAGCAGGAAGGGTGAATGACCACATGTGTGTGTAAGATAACAGCAGACAAGAAGGGAATATGATATGCGCGGTATGGCAGTCGAACCTTACACATTTGTCTTAATCATAATGCAAAATTTGCTCGAAAACCAAGTTGTAGGGTCCACCGCAGCAAGGGGGGGGTGGGGTGGACAGACATTTGGTAATGAATATATTTGCATTATGATTAAGACAAATGATTTCGCGGTACGGCAGTCGAACAGACCACTTGCCTCAATTATCACTAAAATTTGGCTTAATCATAAGAGTGGTCTGTTCACCCTCCCTGCTGCTGGGAAAGATTCTGTGTGCATTTGTAATTCGAGTCCTCATATTCCTTGTAAGTGGGTCTATGCGCATTTCTAATTTGTGTCCTCACGTGAGTGGTTTTGCTTGAATTTGTCATACGTATCATCCTATTCCGCTTGAGAGATTCTATGATCATTTATAATTTTGTACCCTCATATGTTCTCGATGTGCATATGCTCCTGTATCCTCACTTGGTGTGAGTGAATGTATGCGCAGCTGTAATTTGCGTCGTTATCTTGCGTATTTGTGATTCATTGTGCATCTGTGATTCCTGATCTCATATTCCACTTTGGTGTTTATATATGCATTTGTAATTCATGTCCTCACATTGCACATGATTGATTATGTGTGCATTTGTAATTTGTATCTTTTTCATATTCCACGCGAGTGATTAATAGTGAATGTAGATATCACAGTTGACGTTTTCATAGTGAAAGTTACGCAGCATAACAAGTATTAAAACTTACTTTTTTAGCAACATGCAAGATGAAGTGTTGTCCCATTATGACAACAGAGGACTTCGGGATATCGCAATGAAAATAGTGACACGAGTAATGTGTAATGATCATTTTAATAAGAAAACATAGCTCCTACAGTTGGAGAACTGTGAAAGAACTACACTTCACCATTAATGATCATTAGCATTAGTATTTGTATAATAATCTCCCGTTTTGTTGTTTTAAACTGACAAGCATATGACATATTGGTTTTCAGGTAAATGACAATGATCTAGATATTGTTAAAAAAACGTTCAACACTGTCACCAATTCCCCAAGTGATAAATCCACTTGTCTTTAAATACACAAGTAGTAATAGGGGGCGATATAGCCAACGTAGACCGTAATGTTAAAAACAGGCCCCGGCACTATGGCCCCAAAATTTATAGGCCCAAATGGCACAGGTCCCTGCACTATAGCCCCACGTTTGAGGATGGGGTCAATAGTAATGGAACAGGTGGGATGACGTCACGGTACTGGAGATTGGTAACGATGTGACAAGTGGCTGACCTGAATACGCGCCGATACACTAAGTAGAGACAAATACAATAGAGAGACAGAGACGTATACAACACATATAGACACACATATAGGCAAGAAAGAATAAATCTTTTCGAGGCATATAAAAGTGGCCCTGAAAAGGGCCGTTGGTTTTTATGTTAACACCAGTTCGTTAACACAGAGGGCACCTCACTGATCTTCTTCTCTTTCTCAAACTTTGTCTAACCTCTGGACCATAGATGAGGACTCGGTTCAGACAGCCTTGTCTCTCCACATAGCATCTTCTTTCCAAGCGGTCGTATCGGTGATCCAGATAATGGTCCATGATGATATAACATACATGGGTAAGTCAGTACGGAACAGCATCGACGATAGGAGAGTAGAGGATTCAACGTTTGTCCACATCTTGTGACGCGAACAGGTGAAGAGAATGAAGTAAACCGCGTTTATTTATAGTGGAAGAGCGGATCGAAACGGATTGAGATTGTTCACCAATCCAAACACGCGTTACAAAATTCAGTCGCTTCGCGGAGTCTGTCTTCCAATCCGAAGAAAACTACTTGTGGCGTCACATTCCCTATATAGGTGCGTTAGCGTCTGTGCGTAGTGAATCGATCCGACATTGTGTTTTGAAACATGACGGAAACTAAGAAGACAATTAATTGGGGTGCACTGGCCGTGGAGACGAGAAACGATGGCATAGTAGTGGTTACCAAAGTCAACACAGGTCTACTTCCAGAAGAGGTCGATTTTAATTGGGATTTAGCAGATTTTCTCTCTTCGCAAGAATTTGTTTCGGTACCAGTACCTTCACCACCTTATACTTCTTTACCACAGGTCGAGGATTTCAAACAGACAGAAAGAAGAATTGGAGAAATTTTTGCAACAGCAGAAAGGAGCAGAATAAACTTTTCTCCTTCAGCAGCAACAGCGAGAAAAGAAGAGGCAAGAAGGAAACGACAGCAAAAAGAAGAAGCAGAGAAGAAACAAGGTCTAGGAGAGAAGGAGAACAGTGAAAGTCAAACAGTGACGGTACTCTTGGACATTTTGGCCGAGTTAAGAAGTCTGAAACAAATGTATCAGACTTCTTTATTACGACCCAAGAGAAAAAGACCTTCCCGAGCCAAACAGTACAACCCTGTTAGTACGCCGGAGATACCACCCCTTGAGATTTCTACCCAATCATCTACAGAAGCAGGTCCAGAAGTTGGCCTTGGCGGTGGCAAAGGTTTAAGAAAGATAAAGCTGATTGCTTCTGGTTTTTGAGTTTTATTTTATTTTTTTTTGAAAAAGGAACAAACGCGCAAAGGCCCTTTTCAGGGCCATCCACTTCTTTCGAAACGAGATAATATTCATTTTGCCAAAATCAATTAAAACTCAAAATCCCTTTTTTAACCCTATAATGTATGTGTGTGAGTGTGTGAGTGTAGACCCTTATTCTAAAAAATCAAAACCAGGAGACACTTACGTTTTTCAGTCTGGTCTATTCTGGTACAAATTTTACAATCCAATGTCACAACACAACACAACCCTTTTTTAAAAAGTTCATAGACTTCTTCTGTATATTTTTTCTTTACTCCCTCTGTTTTTGAATTTCTTCACTTTCACAGGTTGTTCCTCCTCTTCTTCCTCACTTTTTTCTCGCCTTCTTTTCCTTTCTGTCTTCTCTCTCTGGACGTGTCGGGGTTCCTCCTTTGCCGAGGGCAGTGTATCTTCTTCCTCCTCCTGCTCCTGTTGTTTCTTAGGGCAGTCTGAAGACCAATGTCCTTTCTCTTGACAATGATAACAGGTATCTTGACTTTTGTCTCTTTTGACACTGGTCTTGCTTTTTTGGCGTTCAGGACATTCTGTAGCCCAATGCCCTTTTTTCTGACAGATATAGCAGGTATCCTGACTTTTATTTCGAAAGGATGGGGAGTAGTCCGTCGGCTTGTCTGAAGAAAACTTTCGTATGACACCTCGCAAAGATCTGATCAGAAGTTTGATCTGTGTGGGTTCTTCCATCATGCTGGTCGGTTTGAGAGTGAAATGAATGCTGAGAGGGAAGGCACAACCCCTTTATAGATATATTCACTGGTCTGACATGGATATATAGGGGTCTATGGCGTTTCAAATGTAGTCATTTGACTTTTGCGGTCAAGATGAAGCTACCGCATCATTTCGTAAGGAAAGGAGAAGAAAGAGGCAGAAACGTGATTTATCGCCTCGCACAGTAGCTGAAGTCTTGGCTCAAATTCATGCCAGCGACTTTGAAGATGAGATGAGTGAACCAGAATCCAGACCCAGAAAGTGCACACCCAAACAAGGTTCACCACAACCAGCAAACCCTGAAAAGTACTTTCACATTCGAGAGACGGACAAACGCTCCTCTAGAAAATTTAGAACCACGGCCTACACATACACGGTGAAGGTTAAAGTTTTTAAGTCCGACGTACCATTGAAGAATGCAGAAGGGTTCATCACCGATGTGTGGGATTCTTTGTTAACCACACTGAAAAGGCAATGTGAGGCCAAAGAAGACGATCGCTTGAGACTTTCCATTCATCACGACAGTTTGAAATCCCCCGTTTGGATCGAGTTTAGCAGCCCATCAGAATTGACTCTTTCCAAAGTCATGGACAAGATTCAACACGTACAGCAATCAAACGACTAGTTTTTCATCACCGGTGGAAAAGCGACACTGTTCATGACCCACGTGCCTCTTCCCTAAGGGACACGACAACGCAAAAAGATGTTTTTTTTTGTGGACGACCTTCGCAGCACCAAGCGCAGCATCGTTCAAATTAACAACACTCAAGACCAGATGTATTTAGCCCGTGCCATCGTGGTGGGATGAACGTATGCCGACAAGAACTACACGACAGAATGGAAAAGAGCCTGGAAAACTATTCGACAATCGGACCCAACCAAACAACAAAGAAAAGCAGAACTCCTGTTGCAGCAAGCGGGAATAGTTCAAGAATTTCATTCCTAGAATGCAAAAGCTGCAAGACGTCTTGGCTCCACGCTACACATTGAAAGTGCACCCTCAAGAAGTGCGCGGGCTTCTGTTGTTTCAAAGTGAAGATTTCAAAGACGGAAAAAACATTCACGTCTATCATCACGATGAACAGTTTGATGCCATTACGAGTATCAAAGGATTCCTGTCACACAGTCATTACTGTGAGAAATTTGACTATGGCTATAACAATCGAAAGCAACACAAGCATTGTTGATCGAAATGCTCATGATGTTTAGCTTCTAAGCCTTGTCTGGACGAAGAACAAGAACAAGTACATTGCTCAGATTGTCAGCGCAATTCTGTCAGTCCAACCTATTACCAACAACATTTGAAGACGCAAGGTTCACAGCAGAAATGTGCTTGTCAGCTCCTGAGATTGTGCCCAGCTTGTGGACAAGGCATACGTACCGATAGTGCCAAGTTACACGTACGTTCAGGAAAGAAGCGATGTCACATTTGTCGCCAAATCGTGGACTTGGAACACGAATGCAACATTCAAAAATATCATTCCAAACATGAAGAGGAAGAAGATTGCCAGGAGAAAGGCAATTTCATCTTTCTCGATTTCGAATGCATGCAAGAGACTGGCATTCACATTCCTAACTTCTGCGTGGCTCACTGAGCGTGTGAGAAGTGCATCCAAGAGCCTGTCTTTAGTCATTGCCCTCAAAGTAGCAAGATTCCAGGGGGACGTGGAAAAATCTTTCGGGGACCAACACATTGGCTAATTTCGCCCAATGGATCTTAAACCCTATCGACGAGAATTGGAGCCAAGAAGACGTTGAAGTTACGGAGATTGTCATCGCTATGTCAGGGTGATGGCTCACAATTTCTCGGGATACGTTGGACAGTATCTTTTTAGATACTATTCGGAACAAAGTACCGAACGTCCTAAAGTGGCTTTGAACGGAGCCAAAATCATTTCCATGCAAGTGGGACAAGTGCAGTTTAAAGATTTGATGAGTTACTTGGCCATGCCTTTGAGTCGCATGCCTAAAACGTTTGGAATGACAGAAATGTCCAAACGCTATTTTCCGCACTTTTTCAATACCGAAGCCAATCAACACGCCGTTCTACCCCATTTGCCTGAGGCTCATTACTACGACCCCGTCAACATGCGTACCGAACAACGAGAACTTTCTACGCATGGTACCACACTCACGCCTCGGACCCCTTCGACTTTCAGGAAGAAACGTTAAACTATTGTCATTCCGACGTGGACATTTTACGGCGTTTCTGTGAACAATTTCGTGAACTGTTCATGGAACACGGAGGGATCGATCCTTCGAAAGAATCCTGCACCATTGCCAAAGCTTGTTCCTTAGTGTACCGCCTTCGATTCATGCCCCCAAACACCTTGGCTCTCATAAGTTCTCAAACGACGAACTTTGTCAAACGCCAATATTCGGCCAAGGCCCTACGCTGGCTACATTACTTGTGCTACAAGGAAGACAAATGGATCTAACACTCTCGCAACGGAGGAGGTGAAAAGAGGATTGGAAGGTATTTGGTGGATGGCTGGGACTTAGAAAACCCCAAGATCGCGTACGACTTTAACGGTTGCTTATTTCACGGATGTCCCATCTGCTACCCTCATCGTGACACTAAAAACTAGTTTTTACAACGGACCATGGAAGACTTGTAGCACGCTACATGTCAGCGGCGATTGAAGTTAGAAGAGCAAGGATACCAAGTGGTAGAAATGTGGGAACACGAGTACGATCAGCGTTTGAAAACCGATCCCGAGTTTAAGCGCATCGTGGAAAGTTACAAGCTGGTGGACCTTCTGAACCCGCGGAACAGTTTGTACGGAGGACGCAGGAATGCCACCTGTTTGCTGTACCAAGCCGACGAGGAGAAAGGAGAAGAAATCGAATAGTTGGACGTGGTTCACTGTATCCGTGCGTGTGCAAATATTGTCACTTTTCCTCAGGGCATCCGCAATTGCTGACGGAACACATCGACGTGGAAAACATTCGACAATACGAAGGATTGATCATGTGCAAGGTCTTGCCTCCCATGAATTTGTACCATCCCTTTTTACCACACCATTGCCAGGGAAAACTGATGTCTCCCTTGTGTCGTACTTGTGACTAAACGTGCAACCAAAACCAACCTTGTCAGCACACTCAGGAAGAACGTGCCTTGACGGGAACGTGGGTCAGCGTGGAATTGTTCAAAGCTCTGGACCTGGGATACAGACTATTAGAAGTGTACGATATGTATCACTTTACCAAGACAGAAAAATAACACAAGGGCGACGAGACTCTAAAAGGCATTTTTGCAGACTACGTGAATGCCTTTTTAAAACTGAAATGAGAAGCCAGCGGCTATCCTTCCTGGTGCCACACTCCCGAGGGCCAAAGAAATTCAAAAAGAAATACCGGGAGCAGGAAGGCATCACTTTAGACCACGTAGAGAAAAACGAAGGATGGCGATAGTTTGCCGAAGTGATGCTAAATTGTTTGTGGGGCAAAATGGCACAACGACCGTGTTTACCCAAGACGGAGTATTTGACAGAACCTTCCCGCTACTTCCAGATTGTTTACGACGAAACCAAATACATGAAACACGTGGACGTCGTTCATGAGGACTTGATCTTAGTCAATTACGAAGAAGAACTGGACATTGTAGAAGCCGACGAATTTGGAAATGGCATCATTGCGGCTTACGTGACAGCCCATGCTCGCTTAAAACTGTACGAAGCTTTGGAACTGTTAGGATATCGTGTGTTGTATTTTGACACGGACAGTTGCATCTACGTCGATGGTCTGGGTCGACAGCATCCTAAAATCGACGGAGACCGTTTAGGAGCCTGGACGGAGGAGTGTCCCGACGACAAGATTCTATGTCTTGCAAGTGGCGATCCCAAACATTACGGCTACAAATACCGAGACAAACAAGGAGAAGTGCACACCGAGTGTAAAGTGAAAGGATTGAATCTCAATGATCACACCAGTCGAGTGGTGAACTTTGGCGTATTGAAAGGAGCCTTGCAGTCTGGACAGGATGGAAATTTTAAAGTGACCACCCACGAACCGCACAAGATTATACGTTTACCTGCACACCAAATCGACAGCCGGTCCTTGGAAAAAGTCTATCAAATCGTGTACCAGAAGCGAGTACGGCTTACAAACCACTTTACATTACCGTACGGGCAAGCCGACATTGGTCAGCATATATAAAGGGACAACATCCAAGACCGGTAGTTTATTGTGACTAGCATTGCCAAGCGAGAAAGATGAATCCTTTCAGAGAAGCACAATTCAAGTTCACTGATGCTCAAGGGGAGTGCGATGCCGTGCCTTGCGATGGCAGGGATGCCGTACGCTGTGACTTCAGTGATTCATTATCACATCATGGGAATTTTGCTATGACTGTACCTACCATGGAAAGTGATGCTATGCGTGTCAAACCTGAGGGATGCGAAGGCGATACCACTCGTCATCGTTCACCGTTTCACATTACTGGTTTGCATGGTGGATGTCATCGTTATGAAACCATGCGGCTACCACCCTACGGATGCCATTCAAAACTGAGCAAACTCCTGAATTTTTCACCGTATCCTCATCGAAATGAACCTGTGAAAGACGAATATTCGTTCCCTGTGAGATTGCCTGAATACTGCAACTTTGAAAGTCGATTCCAAACCTTCCGAGGAAAATGGCCAAAATATCTGAGACGACCTACACCCGAAGAATTGGCTAGAGCCGGATTTATGTACTGGGGCGAAGAGGATAGAGTCAAGTGCTTCAGTTGCGGGATTGTCACTACCAACCTTTAGTAGGACCTCGTCATTGAAGTGGCATACCGTGTCGTTTAAGAAACTAGCTTGGCTGAGAGTCAAACGTTGGACAACACCTAGACAAGCATTTAAACCCCATTTGAAAAATAATATTCAAAGATTACCAAACGAATTGCAAGAGACGATCTACAAGGACATTTGGCTGGGACTTGCCAGAGCAAAATCTCAATGGGTGACTGAGGAATTTTAATGTCGAGAAATTCACAGGAGGAAATTGACAAAAGTCAACAAACAAGTCAGATTTCTCTGGATCTAGTGTGCGTTCTTTCGAATATTCCGCTTTAGACCATTTACATTAGAAGATTGTAATGACATTCTTGACCGTTTCCTGGAATGGCAGTGGCCAGAAATTACTCACTACATTCTTTACTTTCGCTCTAGGAGAAGTGTTTGACTGACATGGTCATGGATACTTTACAAGAGAACATTCGTGGTTTGCCTGTGGAGCTGAGATAACGCATTTACCGAGAGTTGGTCAAAACACAAGTGAAACGCAAAGAACAATTACATCCGTTACGTCAGCGATGTTGGAATCACTGGTACCTGAATGGTATATGAGAACTGATCCATTTCAAAGTGTTCCGTTGGTCAGACATTGATGAATCGCGTGAAGCTCATAAAGTTTTGGATGCCACTCATTCTACTTACAAGGTGATCCTAATACACCGAATTGCAACGGACGAGTTAGAAGATTACCAAATCTTTTACACAACGTTAACTTAGTTCAAAAGGAAACGTCTGTGCGATGTGTGGTGTGTGAGTTAGTCACTAAACATTTTTGGTACAGATCTGAAATAAAACCGATGCTGTTCAAAAAGTACATTTATTACCTGACACCAAAGAGGGTATAAAAACGGACTACCATGCCACGACCTTTATCAATCGTGATAAAACGGATTCCGTGGAAGGAAATCAATGACAATATTCAAACGGTGGAGGATTACCAACACCTATTATGAGAACTGTGTCCGTTGAATTGGGGTGGACGTGTAGTTTGTGTCTTAGTGACTTGCTTTCTGGGATTTCGTTTACCAGCCGATTCCTTGTGGATTCTTCAGGAACAGTACATACCACTCAATGAAAGTGGTCGCTTTAAATGTACACGAAAAACTCATTGCTGGACCAAGCGGCTCAGGCAAAACCGAATTTGTCAAATGTTTGATCGAACATAAACATCATTTGATCGATCGTCCACCTCAACGAATCGTGTGGTGGTACAAAGAGTGATAATCGGCGTACGGCCTTCTGAGAGAAAGTCATGGCGATTCCATCGTCTTTGTGGAAGGCATTCCTGGCGAAGGCGACGGAATCGTTTCTGACCCTAGTCAAACTCATCTGGTCATCTTCGACGACATGTTAGGAGAAGACGAAGAAGAAAGTAAACTGTGGTTTACGCACAAAGGGTATCATCATAATGCCAGTGTCATTTACATTACGCAAAATTTGTTTCAACAAAATATAACCCATCGTACCATCAGTCTCAATGCTCATTACGTGGTCTTGTTTTAAAGCCCTAGAGACAAATTGCAAGTGCAAGTCTTAGCCAAACAGTTAGGAACGTCTTGGCTGACTCGTGCGTACGACGATGCCACTCAAACCCCACACGCTTATTTACTCGTAGATTTAAAACCCACTACCCCCAATTATTTGCGATTTCGTACTCATCTGTTTCACCACTGGTGCCAAAACGGAGGGCCTGTCGTGTACACGTCCCCGTCGTCGACTTAACAACAACAACAATGCAAAAAGGTATATAAAAACCTCGGTCACTTTGGGTCTGTCTCACACAGTGTCATCATGACATCCCTTCAGTCTCATCTTCCAGTCAAATTGATTCGTGCCTTGTACGGAATCAGTCGCGAAAAAATCCACAAATACGTGCTCGTGTCTTAGAAGCCAGTCTCAAGGAAGTCTTACGATGATTTACGGTGACAGCACGTAAATTACTACAAGGCATCATTCACATTCCACATCAAACCAAACGTTTTTTTCTTGAGAGAAACAAAGTAGCCTTGACGCAACTAGCCGATCCTCGCATCGACATTCAAACCAAAAAGCAAATCACTTTGAAACCTGGAGGTAGCGTTTGTCTAGGAGGTGTCATCATTCTTTCCCTCTTAAAATGTGATCCCAATGCTCCCACAATCCTTCCCAAGAAAAAATTCACTCCCCGACGTACCCAGAAGAAAACGGAAAAGAGTAACGGTGTCAACACCAGGTCACAGCCTCAGAAAAAGAAAAAGAAAAGTCCGCATAAAACAGCTTTTGCCCGCAAGATAGGTACTGCCGCCAGGACGCAACCTTACATTCGCAAACCACGACCTGCCACAACGGTGACTGCGTTTCCAGTAGCCTCAGGTTCATCCACTTCTCCGTTGCTGGTGATGCCTGCCAAACCCGATTTGACACTTTCCTAATTTGATGAAACATTAGAAACCTGCGTCTCCAAAAGCTTCTCATCCAGTGGTGACGCTCTCATCCTCTTTAGCGGATGTGGCCGCTGCTCACAAAGTACCTGCTCCCAAAATTGAAGTCCAAGAGAGATCCGGTGTATTAAAGAGTTCACTGGATTTGTCCAAGCAAGAACTGTCCCGATTGAGTCCGTTGCGAACACCTCCACGACGTGTGATGCCTGCTATGAAAATGATACGACGAGCCGACAATCAGTGGCGACGCATTCCAGTATAACAAAGACCTGAGGTAAACGATAGGGATCAGTGTTTTTGTGTTCCTGAACGCCCAAAGATGTCTCCTCAAAGGCGCGCACACCGTCACCATCGTTGTTCTTATGTACAAAAAGGAAAAGGAAAAGGAAAAGGACAGTCACGTCTTCCAAGAAAAACACTTAGCCAAATATCGACGTCTGTCCCTGAAAAGATACACTCGTACAAAGAAAAGGAGAAGTCACCAAAGAGGAGGATTCTTTGGCGATTTTGGAAAAGAAATTGTCACCTTTATCACGAAGCGATAGTCAAAAAGAGGGATAAAAGGCCGTGTTCCAAGTCATCTTCGTTATTGTATGTTTTGCTGTGTACCCTGGAATCAACCAACCAACAAAAATATCACCCCCCAAAAGACATCCTTTCTTCTACCCCCAAAAGAAAGAAAAGGAAAGGACTGTCTCCTCGTTTAGTCAGACATTGGGACATGTTGTGCGTCCTGTCCAAAGCATCTCCACCCATGCGAAAAAAAAAAAAAAACAAAACAAAAGTAATTCAAACCACCTCCAAAGACGGCATCGGTACCGTGAGCGAATGTTGTCTGAATGTCTTGAAAGGCACGATACCTTTGTTTAAACATCAGAAAGAATGCTTAGCCAAACATCGACACGTTCTTCGCCAAATGGTCCAAAAGAAAATCCCCATTCGTCAAAAGAAAAAGATGTTAGTGCAACGCGGAGGAATTTTTACCCCTGTTAGGACCCTTGCTGGGAACAATAGGATTACCCTTGCTGAAAGGAGTATTGGGAACGATGGGAAGAATCCTGGGATGAAGATAAAAAGTCAAGAAGATAAAAGGGACCTCTGGAATCAAAAGATCTCAGAGGTGACCTTTGAAATCCATAGAAGGACGTAAACTGGCTTTAGTGCTTTACAAAAGATGGATGGAATACCATCGTTGGCAAGAACAACGGACCCCACATTTACGTCTCAATGCTCATTTGACCGAAATGTCCCAGTTACAACACAAATTGCAATCAATGATGGATCGCGGCGATTTGTCAGAAACGGAAATATCGCAACGGTACGGTCAGTTGTTGCAACGACTGCAACTCTTTCATCAGAAAGCTTTAGACGAAACAGTTTTACCCACTCTGAAAAATTTTAAGACCCTGATGAAACGTTCACCACCACCACCACCCCCAACGGTCAAGACGGATGCAACCCCACGGATGTCTGAGGAAGAAGAGGCAAGAGAGATCTATCAAACACCGTCAGCAGCTCCCATCCCTAGTATGATTGCAGCGTCCTTATTGACCCCTTCCCCTACACTAGAAAGAGAAGAATTTAAAGCTTGGGTTAAAAAGATGATGTCTACTCCCCCTTCGACAGAAGCCAAAAAGAAACAATGGAAACCAGAAGTAAAAAAGGAAAAGAAGACCAAAGCCATTCCTGTACTGCCGCCACCACCACCACCACCACTACCGTCGACTCCCACTCCCGTGGCACATCGGACACGTAAAGCCTTTTCTAAACCAAACCCTCGTCCCATTCAGACTACCATCAGCGCAGAGTGGATCACTTATTAAATAAT
>JAECUM010005856.1:0-61646 GCA_016617855.1 Megalonaias nervosa | reverse complement strand
TTGTATCTTTTAATATCAGCTATTCGCACAAAAGATAAAGAGTCTGGATGAAGACTTTTGTCACGTGCGCAGTGCGATAGACGCGACGGCAGTCACACCTGTTTATTTATAATGGAAATAAATATCTGATTAACCTTGTGAAAAGAAATGTATTATTTAATTTTCATGTCAATATTAAAATTGATCCCACATCTTCCGAGGTGACATCAATATCTGTTCACCCAAGTCGTACTGTTCACAAATTTCTTCTCTCTGATTCTGTCGAAGGTCAAATAAATTGAGATATTTTAACTTGTATGCCTCAACTGCCTTCACATCTTACGAACCAAGATGTATATCCTGTGGATGTTTAATCTCACTTGTGTATGTATTCAGAAATCATTATTATTATTATTATTATTATTATTATTATTATTATTATTATTATTAATGTTGTTGTTGTTGTTGTTGTTGTTGTCATGAGCATCTTTACTTTACTGTTGTATTTGTTTTTGATAAAATCATAATGAAATTCGTACATGAGGACCTTAGACAGATCTAACACAGCCGCTCCAACGTAAATCGGTTTATCGAGTTTAAGCGTTGTTTCTTCTGCTTTCTACGCCAACAAGATTTTCATCAAAAAATTTTCATTTTAACAAAGACATCATCAATTACTAATTTATTTTACCTCTCCACTTTATTGACGATTTCGATATTTTTTTCTTTTTCGTTTGTTTTCGATGGTATTTCCGAATACGCTGTTGTTCATGAGGTTGGCTTTAGTTCTCTTTGCGGTCTTAAAGTCAATGTAATCTTTCATCCATGGAGCCTCTTTAAACTTGGACGTTGTGTGAACTTTTTCAAGAACGGGTCCATGTTGCAAGGCCTGTAACAGCACCCGGTGATGGAAGATGTAATTCTTTTTGTCGCGCATGTTTGGTACAAGTTTTTTTTTACTTTAGCATCTCCAATATCAAACGGCGTTTTGAGCTCTTTTTTGCTCACTTAACCAATGGCTGTTTACGAGAACGCAAGGGTAGTGGAGATCTATTGCGACAAAATAGCCATCGGACGCGTTTACAAGATCATCAATGATGCCACGGTGCATTTCCTCCAGAAATTGATCTCCTGAAATCAAGTGAAATCCGCCTGTTGGAAGTGGCTGCGACATGGCCAAATCGAAAAGATTATTTGTGTCCAAATAAACGATGAAAACTGGTGGTTTACTTGGATCATAGCTGGACATGTTGCTGTTACTGGCCACAGCGTGATTTTGGTTGATGACAGAAATTTCACCTCGAGTCATTTTTTTTCCATGAACATGAAGATGTCCGGGTCGGAAAACAGTTCCAAGGAAGTTCCACTTTATTATTGTAATGCATCGAATGCAAGTCCTGGTGCTGAGAAGTACCAAAGAGGATCCAAACGGTAATGTTTCAGGCAAGTTTTTCCGAAATTTTTGAACACGTCCGCGAGCAAAAGCACGTCCGTTTTCAGGTACAGATGATGATAATCGCCGAGAGTTTTACAATCGAATTCCGACCAGATCGTACAGGCATAATGGTTGTCGTCGTCTCTGATGTCCTCGATATCTAACGATGAGTAGAATGCATCTTTGGGAGACAACGAGGTTTCTTCAAAGCGAGTCCAACAAACATGTACTCGTAAGGATGAACTCCTTTTTGTTTCAGCAGGTCTGCCTTATTATCAAATTCTTTTATCCAGATTTCCAAAGGCGGGGCAGATTTTAGCAAGCTTTTCTAGCGACGACAACATAAACTGGAACGAGACAATGAAGCGAAAGAGTCCAACGGAAATGGATATGTACTTTTCGAAATATATGGAATGACCTTAATTTTGCTTCCGACGGTGCTCCGGATAGATTTTACTCGGGGATCGCTCAACACGGCTACAATAACGTGCGCATCGTATCCTCCATGATTATGAGCCATGAAAGGAAGAAAACCTGCGTCGTTAATGTTGAATATACATACAGTCAGAGCCGCCCCTGTGAACTTTCCTGTGATCCTACCGTGGTCCCTCACCTTTTTACATTTACTAATATGTTCAAACGGCTGCTCAAAAATATCACACGTGGTGTCTCAAACATCGGCGGAATCATCGGAGCTGGGTTTCTGCGAATGTCCTGAACACGCTGCAATTCCTTCATGAGTTGATCAAAGAACCACACGATGCAGTTCTCGCCGCGGTGATGCTTATACTCCGACGACAGTGTGTCATCAGCCGAAAAACATAATTTATAACCAACTGCACATTGTACGTGTTTTTTGTTAGACCTGTATGAAAGATTGGCCTTTGTTTTAATATCTCAGCGGTAACTCTAACATCGAGAGACATTTTCTATATTTTTTCAGAGAGTGAGCCAAAACTCTCATCGATCCAAACTCAATCGCCGATCCAACTAAGCATCGATGCATGAAATTGCAGAAAAAAGATCACTTTTTGCAGGAAAACACGTACAAAAGAAGTGAATCAGAACTCTCCTTTTTGCGTACTACTTCAGTGACAGTGTAGAAAAGGGGGGGGGGCTGGGAGGGTCGGATCACGTTTTAGCTCATCCAGCAGATCTTTGGATGCGTAACCACAGACTGACCCATCATAGTTTTTCTGGACAAAGAGAGTCGGGAAAGTATAGGAAGGGCCAAAGGATCACCAATGGGTGAACAACGAGATTTGGAGGCATCTAGAAGCCGTATGAGTCGAAGTAGGTTTGTAGCGAGGCATTGCCCGGAACGCCACCCAATGAATTCCTCGGTTCTGCGATGTGTCAAGGTAAACGATGCTGTCCTCGTGCTGCTGAGCCCAGGAAGGGGCTCTAGCTAGTCAGTCATGTAAACGCCCGTAAAAGTGCTTCAAGGGTCTGGCCAGCATCAGCAGATCAAAGTTGCAAGAGGACAGCACCGTAACCGCGAATAAGAGGCCTCAACCTTCTTTTTACCGGTAGCCGATGGAGCCTCCCATTGCCTTTTGGGTAGTCAGGTGCCCACCCGCGTCAAGGGCTTTAGCTGGGATTGCCAACACCTTGGCAACAATCACCAGGGATATGTGAAGGTCTAATGGTGACAAGATGCCACCTTCAAAGTATATGGCCTTTAGGGCCTCGATGGAAAGATTAAAGTCGATCCTGGCCTTCAGGACCGCTCGGTGGCCAGGGTGACTGTCATCATAATAGGATGACGCCAGTGGAGCGTTCCGGTGCCCAACCATAGCCGGTTAACGCAGTAAAGTTTCCTGTGTTGAAGTTAGCGCTTACTTAGCCCATCGCTTCTCGTTTCGGTATTCCAAGCCCTATTCATGATCTGTTTCATGGTAAACTTTGTCGGGATTGTCTGTGGCGACTTCTCGAGCATCATTGTCAGCCCCGCTGTTAGTGCAGTCGTCGCTGTAGCGGGCTAAGGTAAAGATGGTCGTGGCAACGACTAAGTGTTTGAGGCAGGCATCCACCTGGTTATTGTCATTGCGGTAACCTCTGCCAAATAGTACAATGACTTTCATCGTTTACAGGTACGATGTTTTCTGTTGAAGCGTAGTCGCTGTCGTCCACCCCCTTGAAATCCGGCTCACGACCTCCAGATAGACCTGTTTGGGAAGGAAGCAGCGTGAGGTGCATGAAAAAAGCAGGTCCATCCGACCCTTCTGGATAGTGAGCCCATACGAGTAGTATTTCAGGTCATCATGCATGCTGCCCTTGGTCGATTCTAATAAGGGAGGGATAGAGTCTATGATCTTATTTCGATCCACCTCGTTCAACACGTCACGCAAGTCTGGCGGTATGCTTTTAATCACCGGTAGCTTCAGTCGATTAATGTGCATACGCATGGCCTCAGTTACCTTTTCCACGCATTTTTTATTATCTCCGGCAGTAAAAGATAGGACTCTCTTGAGGCATTCTATTAAAGGTTCGCATACTAATTGAGCTACCGGCAAAAGACCGGAACAGAGGTCATAGCCAACGGTGTGTGTGCCCTTCTAGGATTCTAGGATTCGGCGTTGTAGCATGAAGTGTGAAAAGATCATAATCGTCGTCACTGGCAAGGTAGAAAGATGCGGCGGCGATATCGCTGCCAGCATCGGAAACTTTCCAGGGCTGCCCAAGAGTAAATATCCCGGGGAATGTAACCGGTCGCGGTACAACTACTAAGGGCCTGGAACCCTGCTGAACACCACCATCAACCACAAGCCTGCCGAGGACGACATGTACTACAGGCACAACCTGTCGTACTTGCACACCAATGACAACTAGGCCGATGCGGTTCTGATCCTTGACCTGAAAGCCAACCGGGGACCCGCCACTGACGAGCGGTTCGGCCGCATGAGAAACATGCCGTGTGGCACATCTACCTAATGGCGCTGCGTAAAGTCGTCCGTTAGACTTTTAGCATCTGGACCGCTAAAAAGGTGCACCAGACCGACGTCTTGTTTCTAGTGCAAGACAATGTTGGACGGCACGTGTACAATTACGCGTTGACCATTATTGACGTCTTTAGCCTCTACAAAGCGGCTGAAACCTTGACCAGGTAAGAGGTTGCCGAGACTGCTGATGAACTGACTCGAATCTACAAGAGGGTCCCGTATGGTGGCTTAGACATAAAGATCGACCTTTCCCTGCGTTGTGCCGATATTCAGCATCTGAGGTAGTTGCTCCGTGACATGTGTACCCGAAACCACGCATACAATGGCGCAGCCAATCCGGCTTCGCTAGTATTCGGGTGTGGACACCCCAGATGATCACCTAGGCGCCTAGTTCTTTGTCCATTGCAGATTAAAGACATAGGCAAGAATCGCTTCATACTCTTGGTTGGTCTCCTTGCCCGTTTGAACAAGACCATGGGTTCACGTTGCGACCCCCATCGGGAGCGATCCGTTTTTGTAATGTCTAGCAGACAGAAGCATGTTTGTTGTTTTCTTTCAGGGAATACATCCCCGATTTGGTCGCTCTTGCTACGTATGGCGGTGTTAGTATAGTGGAATTCATTTTTCTTTTTTCTTATTAAGGCTCTCGAGATATAACTTATGTTAGAGGTCTAACTTGACTATGGATCTTTCTGTTCCTTTAGCTCTTTGGGTCTCTGTGATATTCAGCCCGTAGAACTGAAGACATCGTAGGCCGCTGACGAACAAACTCAGCAAAGTTGGCTCCGTTGTACTCCTCCTTAAACCTTCATTAGACCTTTGTGTTCATGTCTCTTTGGAGGTGGAGAAGTTTCGGTAAATCGCTTGTATTGCAGAGGTGGGCATCCTCGGACATGTCTTGGTAGATATTTGCCGTTTCCACCTCCAACAGCAGACTGTCAGTATAGGTGTATAGTAGTTCGGCCTTAACATAACAAGCGCCATTATCTGGTTGTAATAAAGGCCGTACATAAAAAAAAATTATAGTTCCACCACAGCCTGACTGGTATAAATGGGGCGATTGGGACTGAGTCTGGATTTTGTCTAAAGAAGCATCTGTAGTTATCCTCAGTGATCTTACGTGTTTGAAAGGCTGGGTCGATGACCAGGTGTCACTGCTTGTCGCCTTGACCAAACCTACGCGGATGCGCTTCCACAAATTTATCCATAGTTTTGGCAAAGATGGAGTTATTCAGCAGTATAAAGTATTCTTTGTCAAAATAATATGCGGCGTTGGCCCCGAGGTCAGTATTCTTTTGAATGTAGAAACTCTAGCGCTCAGTGTATTTTGGAGACGCATAACCCGATGTTGGTGTAAAGCTGTAGGTTCCGGTTTTAAAAAAGAAAACGTATTCCTCCATCTTTAGCAAATTGTGTATCACATTTGTACAAGCGGTATAGCACTTCGCTGGTAGCTTGATAGTCACTTTTTCCGAACAGTCATAGACTCTGGTGATAGCGGGCAATCTCTGTGTACGTCGCGTAGATCTTTAAAATATTTTAGTTCAACCTCAAGAACGTACATCTTGGGGCGTCTGGAAGGCGCATACTATTTACTCGATTGTTTTTTACTTTTCCGGGGTCGGTCCAGCGGAAGTTTCCCGTATGAAGGCTCTGCATAATCCCACAGCCCTAAATGATTTTTTCTCATCCGCACGCCGCGTCTCTACCGTGACAACACCTCCCATCTCCAACCGATTAAAAAGAAAGCTCACAGGATATAGCAAGAAATGTTGGTTTTTCGTTCTTTATTAAAAATAATGATACAAGATGAGGCCAGTTTCACACTTTAGCATACATACATACATACATACATACATACATACATACATACATACATACATACAGGCATGCATGCATGCATACATACTTACTTAAAGAATCATTTAAGCTTCATTTGCATCGCTTTAAAGTCTTATCTTAATGGCAAGAGCATTTGAATAATACGATTACCTATAATTATTATAATTACTTATAATTATTATAATTACTTATATTACTTATAATTATTATAATTACTTATATTACTTACAATTATGAAAGCAGTATTATTCATTACACTGTACTACTGATGTTTCATCTCATTTCTAAGAAAATTGTAGTGGTTAAGCAAAAATACGTATAAGCACACACACATACACACGCAAGCACGCAAACACACACACACATTACAAGCATGATTAATGGGAATTACACTGATACAGGACCCAATATTCCAAACAGGACTTGAAATTTAAGTCTAGACTTAAGACATTCGATTGTTCAGACCTGATTCAAACTTAAATCTTATGCAATTAAATTGCTCAGTTCTACCCTTGGGTTTAAGTTTAGACTGGGAATTTGTGAAATAGAGGCTGAGTACACGTGAACAGTCATTAAATATTATATTCTGTCCTATAAACGCATGCAATGCATGAACTTCCGCGGCAACACCCCGTGGACCCCATCATAGGCCATCATATGTTCTGTCCCATAGAACCCTCGCATACGTGTTTAGCCCACCCCCACCCCACCCCTTCCAAGGCCCCGCAAACATTTGTACACTTCAGACTATATGTATACTTTTTATTATTATATGATTAATTACTAAATAGTAATTACAAATGGGTGCAAAGCCATTATAACAAAACATTTAGATAGGTTAAAATCCGCATCACGTGACTGTGAAAACGTAAAGCTTCTGTCTCTTATCACCAAAAGGGTACTTGCCACTATTGTAAACAATTGTCAAAATATAGTTTTATTGTTTACGCCTTGAGATTCCTTATTGGTGTAACTACTTATGGCCGCTCATACGGTGAGTAATCAATTTGTATGCTTCCTGTATCCTGTCAAATTATTTAAAATGAAAGATACTAAAATACCCACAAGTCGGTGGAGTTTTTTTTTTTGAGGGGGGGATTGTCCATGAAAGACGCTGCTTATGCAACATAATATAATTCCCATGGATTTTTGTAAGATGCAATGGCTTAACTACTGTGGTAGAATGTGCAGCCATGCTGTGGGGCCCGGCCGTCTTGGGGTCCCGGCCCATCCAAGAACAAAAATAAAGTGACAGTAAGAGGGCGGGGGTAGGGGGTACAAAAATGTTTGCTGTGGGGCCCACGGTGAGATAGTTACGACACTGGTAAGATGATGTCACATAATAGCGCGCACAACCATCCGGAAGCTGCGTGATCACTAACTGTCTAGAATTAAATATTTGATTGTCAGTGATAATGAAATGATTTAATTCTATCATGCGTTGTGAAGTCGCGTTATGCGTGTTATATAAATCCCAGAAGTTCTAAGTTAATAAATATATGGTTAGGGTATACTTTTGAACAGAAAGAAGACATAAAAATAGAGCATGTTCTATCACGAGTCAGATGGCTTTGAGTTTTTCTACTCAGTTGGTTCAAGATGTATTTCTTCAGGTATTTCATGTGATAGATTTATCCATACTTGACTAGATGCATGAGGAAATAGTTGTAAAGTTGGGGGTTGGGTTGGGTAATGTACAGCAATATTGGACGAGCTTCGAAGGGGCATACATACACACACACTGCTACGAAGCCCCCCACTTTGTTGGGGGTAGGTTGTAGTGGAAATTGGGTTATCGTTATCTAGAGGGTGATCGCCTTCGGTGTTATTGCCCGGATCGAGTAAATTAATATAAAGTGTGAAACTTATAGGTGGGATAGATAGAGATCTGAGTAGATATATAAAACAGAATGACACGAGCCCCCGTACATGAAAAAATAACAATTGAATCAATTACATAAACAACCGTGAAAATGCATTACATTAGGAAGATACACTTCTTTTTGAAATAAATCATTCACCAAATTTCAAACACAAATATATTTATATAAATAGCCGATCTGTTTTAAATGATAGAATTATTTCATCATAGAATCGAGTGAACAATCGAAGTCATTGCCTTGTACAACTTCATAACCTGATTATTTCCGGTTCATTCCAACTTCAATGTGACAGTTCTCCAACTTCACTGTGACTGTTCTTCTTGGTCCTTTCCACTTTTCCCTTCTCCAAACTCTCTATTGTCTCGCCTCTTTCGGCCCTCGAACTTTGTGTGGGTAGGTGGATACGTAAGTACGTGATACGTAGATACTTCGATAGGTAGGTACGTGGATACGTCCCGTGGAGCTATTTCACCTTCCAAAATAAGCAAAAAAGCAACCTAAATCTTCGGTCAGATATTCTGCTGGGAATAGATCCCCTCTCGTTATGTCAGATATCGTTCTGTCGGAATTCAAACAGATACCAAAGGCTATCTGGTCAAGCTAAACATGGCAGACCATAAACAAACCTATTTTCATAAGATTAATGTACTTCCTAACGGCTATTTCAACCTGACTCACATTATCATCACCCGTAACATACCAGTCCCGTTCTCGTCTTAATTACACAAATGAATGAATGAAATTCATTACATGGCTTAACTACGTTAATTCTAGCGAATACACACATTCAAGTCTTTAGCATATATGAAATCTCACTTCATGGTTTAACAACGTTAATTTCAGTCAATACGCACTCAAGTCTTTATCATACGTGAAATCATCTAAGGTCGGTGAATTCACACGGATTCTCGTAATACATATCAACTAAGATAAGGCATGAAATTCTTAGACTACCTAATTTCCTATAACAATCAAGACGACAAATTCAAAAAATTCGTAAAACTTATATAAAGAAGATCATTCTACGGATTCAGATAGATGAACTCAACACAGCTGTACTCATATCAAGAAAATTGGTCTACATATTTAAACAAATAAATTCATGCAAATATAAGTTAATAAATCCAAGCAAATCGTTATATTGGTATCAACGGTTTACATGCGATTGACGCAAATACCTTGTGTTTTCAAGCTTTGCTCGCTTCTACCCCAGAACTGTGTCCGTCGACTTTCCAGACATCCGATCCCTTGGATAATTGTTTTCCAGAGAATTTCTTCTACATTCAAACTCGGAGTCTCCTATATTTTTTCTCTTGCAGTAAAACGTAGACTGACTACATTTTGCGATGGGGCATATTAAAACCAAGAAATTTCGTGTGGGAACCACGCCCCTTATTTAGCGTAACCAATCCGGATTAAATATATCTACCGCCTTTTTATAACTAGGCGCCAAAATTGTGGTCCGCCTGACCTCCAGATTACCAAATAACTGATCATGGACAATTTCAACTCTGACATGTTTGATACAAATATCGAAGTTAAATTTTTCCTTCCAGTCTGTCTGGCTGTTAAATAAACGAAGGCTTAATTAAGAATCACTTACTCTCGCGACACAGACATTAAAAAATCCTTGCAGTATAGCGATCTAACACGCATCTGTCTCCATAAATCTAATTAATCGTTCGCCTGCCCAAGTTAATGTGCTCTTTACAGATCGACAAAAATTTGCACCCTTACATATAAATACACCAATGTTTATAACTGTTATCAATTAACTATCGGCGGACAGTACGGAGAAGCCGAGATCAATTGGCAATGTTTACGTTTTGACCAAATGTAAACAATATATATATATATATATATATATATATATATATATATATATATATATATATATATATATATATATATATATATATAATGGACCATACCAAATTTGATATCTGCCCTCATTAGCATAAACAGCATTGCATTGCTGGCATGTACAGGCTGATGCAATTAGTAGACCAAGTATGCTATACATGACAAAGTCAAAATCGTTCAAATGGCCGCTTAAGTGGATACAGACGAAATGGTTGTATTTGAGCGAGATGCATTAATCTTATGGAGTGTATGGAAATCAGTTGTAGTACTTTAATACAAATATTAGTAATCCTACCTACTTGGTCGACTTGACAATGCTGCGTCATCGTATCTGGACTTACCTGTTGGTTCTTTATTGGTTAGATGAAGAAAAAAAAATGTATGGATAAAGGAAAGGCCAACGCCCTTAGGGCCTAAGAGTTCATTCAACGAAGGAAATGATTGTATAATTTGCTTTCTAAAGATATTTTAAAATAAAATTTATTGTTGTTGATGATGGTAACAGTAGCAGTAACAAGCGCTAGTATTACTTATTATTTTTCCAATTCTTTCGTTGTCGTTGTTATATAGGGACAGGAGAATCATAACCCCTTGTTGATAGGGATGGACTCTAATGCAGTCATATTTGTGGCTATTTTAGCGGTAATAGTTCCTGCAACGGTAATTTTCAAAAGAACAGATTTGCCATTGATTGCAAAGATGATGATGACGATGGTGATGATGATTATGTTTGTTGGTGCCTCATGTGCAGAAATTGGGTTTTGCACGCTACAGCTCTGACAAGGACAGATGACGGTAATAAATATAATTTTATTGTGACACGAAAAGTGTCAGTAACAACATTTTGCTACAAGTAGATTTCTATCTTTCAAGATCAGCTATTCAAACAAGAAAAAAATTAGAAGACTTAAGTCACGTGCGTATTGCAGCCCATGCGACAAACAGGGCCGTAGAGAGCGGCCCCACGGATATATCCCCGGTTTCCCTGCCACCCACCACCCCCCTTTCGGCCCTGGCGCCAAAAGTGACACTTCTTTGTTTTAAAATGGAACAAAATCTGATTTATCGTGAGACATTATTATATACTCTTCATGTCTATTACTATACGTTGATTGCATATAAAATGATATGTCGATGTTCACCCATGGCCAGCAGTGTTTACCTGAATCTTAGAATCTCGCATAGATCATGGCAATAAATTGTATATTACACCGAATCTAAACAAGACAGGGAAGCACGATAGCATGAGGGATACACGTTATCTTGTTCCTGGTACCTGACATTCTGTGTTATATATATATATATATATATATATATATATATATATATAGAGAGAGAGAGAGAGAGAGAGAGAGAGAGAGAGAGAGAGAGAGAGAGAGAGAGATATGTATGTGTTTGCATGTACACTGCACACTGCAAAATAGACATAACTGAACATCCTCTATTAACATATAATGTAAAGAAATGCGTGGTTACGATTGAAAGTTATACGTGTAGAGTATGGTTTTGTGGGTTTAACGCCATTTTCCATTACATCATAGGTTATTGTTGTTTTTATAGGGTATAACGCCATTTTTCAGCACAAGATAGGCTATACATGGCGGCCAGTATAAATGGTGGAGGAAGAACCAGGGAAACCTCCCGGCAAGAACCACCGACCCACTAGAAGCTACTGGAAAGCTTTCTCACGTGCCCACATTGGCCGAGCCTGAGACTCGAACCCACGCGGACAGAGGTGAGATGGTAGTGATCCGTAACAGGCTATACATGGCGGCCAGTATGGTCGGTGGAGGAAGAGCCAGTGAAGAACAACCGACCCACCGGAAGCTACTGGCAAGCATTCTCACATACCCGTGTTGATCGAGTCGGGACTCGAACTCACGCGGACCAAGATGAGATATGTGAGGGATCTAGGGGTTGCGCCTTATACTATTCGGCCACCCGGGGCCCATCGTGTAATGTTTCACAGATTAAGTCTTCTCACAAACACGCATGCATATGCGAGAGTGCAACGACAAGAAAGAGGAGAAATGGTCAAGGATTGAGAGTACTAGTGTCGAAAAACGACGGGATTCTATTAGAGGCTTTCAATTCCATCACCTTACCTCACAGGTTTTAACTCCCATAACTGTCAAACCAGTTGTGATTTATATGCACAAAAGAGATGTAAAATTCAATTAAATCTTCATATGAATTCACGTCGTATCACGTAGTTCACCCTATTCTTGTGCTTAAAAGCATAACTGACCGTGCTTGTTAGAGAAAAATGGAAGTTGTTGGTCTGAAAAATACAATCCTATTTTAAACAGGTATTTCAACTTTAACTCCGTTTTTGGCGTCTGTACTGGCACATATACAAGGCAGACAAGAGGGTAGCGGGCAACCGGGAATATATCGAACAACACTTTCTAATTTTATAAAAGAAAAATTTCGTTTGAACAAGAACTAGGAGAGGCCCGGGTGTTTCTTACCCCGGGGCCTGTCATCGCTCTCTACGGCCCTGCACATATACCTAGGATTAGCAAAGATGCAAGATATAAGATTGGATTATCTCAGCCTAAAATGAGTAACCCCGTCCCCTCCCCAGCTGTTGTATTTTTTTCTTGCAGTATAACGTACCAACAAAAGCATGTAGCTTTTATATACTCCATAGTCTTATGACAACGCCCCCTCCCCCAATATTTCTGATATGTCGCTTTAAAATCTGATCTTAATGTCAAGGGTATTTATATAAAACGATTGTTTACTTAGAGCGTCTGCCTCGGATACCAGACGACTTATAAAAATGGTATTAACAGCTGCCTCACTTGGCGTTCAGCATTAAGAGGTTAGTGTTAGGGCTGGTCGGCCTGGTGTCAGGATAATGTGACTGGGTGGGACATGCTACATGTCTGCGGCCACAGGGGCTAGTATCGTTGCTTACAATTTACCTGTCATACATAGTTATTATATAGTACATGTATGACAGGTAAATTGTAAGTAGGAGCCCCTGTGTTTGCGGCATGATGCCCCAGTGCTAGACATCACTATAAACTGCCACACTGCAGACATCATAGCGACATGACTAAAAACAAATTTAAGCTACGTTTAAAATCACACACACACACACACACACACACACACACACACACACACACACACACGATTATGAATACAGTGGTATTCGTTACAGTGTATACCTGAAGTTTCATTTTCCTAAGGAAATCATAGGGATTATACACACTTAAAATGTAATTCATGGGAATCATACTGATGCAGGACCCAATATTCCAAACCGGACTTGAATTTAAGTTTAGACTTAAAACATTTGATTGTTCAGACCTGTTTCACACTTCAGTTGCTGAATTCTACCCTTGGGTTTAAGTTTAGACTTGGAATTTGTGAAATAGAGGCTGAGTACACGTGAACAGTCATTAAACATTGTATTCTCTCATAGGAAAGTTCTCTCTATTCAGATTCGGTAGGTTGCGGGTTCGAACCCCAGCCGAGTCATACCAAAGACTTATAAAAAGGTACTACAAAAATGGTAACGGAGATGCAGTGGCGTCACTAGGGTTGGTGTCACCAAGTGAGGTAACTCATGGTGTCACCAAGTGAGATAACTCATGGTGTCACCAAGTGCGGTAACTCATGGTGTCACTCCCCTGGATCTCCTTCCTGCACAAAAATTTAAAAAATTTATAGACAGTCATGTGCGGTAACTCATGGTGTCACCCCCATGGACTTTCTTCCTGCACAAACATTCAAAATTTTTATTGACAGTCATTTTGGTGTCACCCCCTCTGATGATGTCACCCGGTGCGGTCCGCACCCCCTAGTGATGCCACTGTCTTGACCTTAGTCCGGGTGTTATTTTAATCAACCTCTCTCTGGTTGTTTGTTCTCACTGCCGCTGTGGTTTGCCGTAATTTTGCGATAGTTCTTATACAAATTTTCTAAGAGGAGGCGGTTTGGACGGTTGTTGGTGATGAAGGAAAGGAAGTAAATGAATGAGCCAATGCAGGTGTTCGTGTTTCTGCAGCTCTTCGCTCTTCATTTTTAGCGGGCGTCGGTATAGTGGTTGCTGTGCTGGTTGATTCAGCGAAATGAGTCGAAGTTGTAGTGAAGGATGTGATAGTTGTCGATGTAGTTGTAATGGAAGTTGTTGTCGTTGAAATTTTTCTTGGCTGGAATAAAGGAGCAAATGGGTGTTTCACAAAATTTGTTTGGTTTTTTTTTTGCATGAGAAAAGATACATTAGTATAGGCTATTAGTCGTTACCATTTACTCGTTATAGGGAAATGATTTATTGTATCAAATATTATTGAAAATAACAAAGAAATGCTGTTTCTCTGCAACCTCGAATTGGAATCATTCCTTTAAATCATATTTCGACACAACATTTTTAAATAGTTAAGTATTTGGTTACAGATGACCAAACGATATAAATGAGAAAATAAAAATACTTTTGATTGTGATTGGAACGATACATCCCTATCATATTAAGGCATATGAATTGACGTTGATCTTATTTTTAAACGGCTGTTACAAATCAGTTAATTAAAATTCTAACTGCTCTTACAATTTATTTAATTAAGATTCTAATGGCTGTTACAAATCAACATTTTCAATAATATATTTCACAGAGAGAGAGAGAGAGAGAGAGAGAGAGAGAGAGAGAGAGAGAGAGACTACTGTTGTATTGCTACGGCCATGTTTGTCAATATGAAAACAAGAAGAAGAAAAAAAAGATGGCATAGTTACGAAATAAGGACCTATATCTATCAACATGTGTACAACATGATGATTTAATGACTGCAATCCATTATGATGTAGATTTCTTAAGTCATACATATTACATTTGAAACAAGTTTTAAGTTGAAAACATGAGCTTAAGGACAGAAGTTTAAATTGTGTTCATGACTAACATAAATAAATTTTGCCAAGCAAGAAACTCGTACATTGGTGATACATAGATGATATCTATGTTTCTAATTAGATATAAGGAACCGCTCCGGTGGCATAAGTGGTTAGAGCGTCAGCCTCGGATGCGGGAGGTCACGGGTCCGAACCCCAGCCGAGTTATACCAAAGACATAAAAATTGTGCTAGCAGCTGCCTCGTTCAGCATTAAGAAGTCAGTGTTAAGACGGGTCGGCCTGGTGTCAGGATAATGTGACTGGGTGGGACATCATGCTACATGTCTGCGGCATGATGCTCCAGTGCCAGACATCACTATAAACTGCCACGCTGCAGACATCGTAGAGATATGACTGAAAAATTGTTAAAGCTACGTTAAAAATCCAAATCACACACACGCGCACACACAAGCACAGATAATAAATAAATTTAACTCGTGGTGTGGAAACATTGTATTTTACGAGTGGTGAAGCCACACACAGCGAATGAATCCAGCCTTTAAAATTTAAAAGATTTAAATGGTTGTGAGTTTACCATATACGGCTTGCGTATTTATTATGTTATTTCTGCATTAAAAAATGAAATGTGTGGCCTTAAGAAGCAAGCAATCTAGTTCGGTAAAAGACCAAGGTTCAGATGGTCACTTGATTTCGATTTGCAATCAACTCTCAATAATAACCGATTCTCTAGTGTTGACAATTCTTGGTATGAGTCTCATAAGAATTAATCACTAGTTAACAAAGTTTATCCTTGTTTCTGTGCAATAAGATCTTGCTTTACAGAGGCGGATCCAGAAATATCGTTTTGGGGGCTGTGGTGGGTGGTGGGGTAACAAGTAGGCGAAGGGTTTGTGGGACGGAAGTTCCAGTGTGGCACCCGCAAGCCCTTGCATTGTAAGCATTTTCAAGGCATAATTTTAATCATCTAACTGTAAAACTTACTCAAGGCAACGTTTCCGATTTTTTTCGCGCTCATTTTTAGAGGGATTTTAGAGGGCCGCTTGCCAACTCAGCCACCACCACCCCTCCGCAAAGTGACGATATTCATATTTATATACTGACACTTACAACTTTTACTGGAAATGATGGCTGTGAAGTTTGGAAAGAAGTAGGTTATTAACTAGAAGATCTCTTGAAACTAGGTAATACGTTTGATTCGTTTCTCTTCTTTCATGCAAGCACTGATGAGGGGACAAAATCTATATTTTCCTTTATTTTTCGTTTAAAAATACGTGTCAAAATCTGAAGTGCAATGTAAGAATACCAGGGGTTCGTGTAATCAGTGTACACCTGGTCTGTCTCATTTTAAGTTCATATTTTTCAATATTCAAGTTTTCTGTATCGAGAGCTAAATGAAAAGGAGTGTAGATATAAATAGTTATGTAAATAGTTAATCTGTCTACATTTTTAAATGAGTGTACTTTTAGATAAGGGAAAATACTGAATGACCTACTAATTCTCATGTGTACTGAACGATATGCACGTGCTTTTTATACTTCTCTCAATACCCGGGGACATTTCTAATAGAGTTTCGTGATATGTATATGCACTAATAACAAACATACTTGGTTGAATTTCAATTAGAGAGATCATCCATACACGTAAATGGGCATAAACCCAATTGTCATGAAATCAAAACTATTAGTCCATTGTATGATATATTAACCGTTATATGCAGTGAAAACGAACAGAAAAAAAGTGCCGTGTGTCCTTGTTAGGCAGGCGTCCTTTATCTAAATGACAATTATATAGGGCTTTCTATTAGGGACTCGTGAAAGGTTCCTTTATAGAGTGTATATAATATTTAATGTAACGTAAAGAACAAATTTGTATGCAGTCAGTCCAGCTCACCAGCTATATAGAGTTGCTAAGCAACACTATAATGTGTCGAATTTTGAAACAGTATGGAACCTTAAAATTGAATTCATTGTGCTTTAAACTTTTATTACAGTCAAGCCAGCAAGGTCTTTGTGAAGGGTCACTTCGACCTTTTCTTCATGTCAGTTGCTAAACTTGAAAGGCCAGCATCTACGGCTCATTTAGAATTGACCCGGCATCACAACGCTGTTCTGGGAAAGTAAACATTAAAGTTACCGACCATAACCGCTTGATGTGAATCCCATGTCAAATAGTCATTTTCAAAGGGAAGTTGATATGCATCGTATTTCTCAGATTTTAGGCTGTCAAGATCTGACGAAAGAAATAATTATCTTGGGGAAAAATTAGGAACCGCTAATTATGATTGGTCAGTTTAAATTAAGGCTTACACCTCGGAAGTAATGTTGAATTTAAAAGTAACGACCTTGGTCGAATTCTTTAGTCCGAAATTTCCTGCGAGAGGACAAGTTTGGCTCCGGGGAAACCTAAAGAATAGTGCTTTCCTCGTTAAACAAGTAAAAGGGACCAGGTGGCTGTCTTGTAAGAAAAGACAGGCTTTAGTGCCAGGACGCACAATTTCTGAAAAGAACAGCATTAAGGTACGCAATTTTAATTTTTCATGTAATTTTCTATTTTATTTGTCTTGTTTATGCAAATGTGTTTGATATGACTAGGATTCATACTATATATCGTTTATTCGATTTCACGGAAATCTGTTGATGTGCTAGAGTTGTTATGCAATTTATTTCTTTAATTTTACAGTTATTAGTTCATTGATAGAATTGACGGATTGCATGCGATCCAAATTTTCAGATGTGTAGGATTTCGTAGGGTTATATGAATTAGTTTCCTTTATTTGTTAGGACGATACTGATTATCGTGAGTTAACGATAATTGCATATTTATATCTGATTTTGTGCTTAAATAATCTTGTAGGTTAGGGATTGCTGTGAGCTAGAAGCTAGTGAATCTTATGCAATAGGAATCGATAGTATGTATCTTACTGAGTGGAACTGACTAGGTTGGATATCTAATGAGTCATGTGGTAGCGTATGCAGAGAGATACGGGAATATTGTTTATATGCACCGCTCACATGTTAATTTGTTGTCAGCCGCTGTGTAGCGAGAGTGATGGTGTATCGAATTAGGTCACACTTGGATGTATATTACAGGGGTCATTTGTAACTAGAGATAACGATTGTACCTTACTCAAAATACAGTCTAAATTTGTAAGGACCATTAATCGTTAAGGTCACCTTATGACAGAATTTATGCAGTGTTTGGATAGCTAGTTTATGCTTTCTGAGTAACGAAAGTGAGAGAATTTTATATACGTATAGAAGATTTTACATATATAGAGATTAGTGGTAATCTTGTTATTCAAGGAAACAGCTCCTAGGAAGAGACGGGGACAGTCCGAAAGACGGAAGTCCGGAAAGAGATGAAGCGTACAGAATAGAAAGATCAAGGAAGATCAACGTATACACGTGAAGGTGGGAAGACGTGTGATACCGGAGACAAAGACAGGAAGCGACGCTAGGTGATGCAGATCAGGCGTGGACATTGTGCTGTTTTCACCACTCGTTACCATGATGAACGAATCCAAAATAGAACACTGCTATTGAAATTCTGCTAACGTAAATTTGTTTGAATTGAACCTGACACTATTAGTTTTTTTTTTAATTGATTACATTTTTTATTTTCTTGTCTTGTATTGTATTATTTCTTCTCAATAGTCTTGCTAAGTTCTCGTTAATGTTCCATCTATCCACTCACACCGGGCAATAAAATCGAGGGAGGTCATCCTCTAGATAACGACTGCCAAATCTAATTAATCATCCCTCTTTACCAAGAGGGGCAAACGTTAAAAACACGATCTTTAGTTATTATAGATACTGTCATTAATTCTTTATGCATCGATAGTCGCTGTTTTGCTTCCAGTTGAGTTCTGCATACATGCACAGTTTATTACAAGGTCTACTTGCAGAAAGCAAAATAAAACTTCCACATTAAGAACGATCATACGGATAAACCACGTGACGACACTAAGAGGTTATTACTGTACAAGATTCTCCACCGTTTTTGGCTAGAAAAGACATGAAACTGTACAAAGTTGTTGGTATAGAGGAGCATTGCAACTTTCCTTCCAAATATGCCCCGTGTAGCATAACCAGAGTACTCTTTGGCGAGAAGATGAAATTTTCTTCCAAATATTCCCCGTGTAGCATAACCAGAGTACTGTATGGCGAGAAGATGAAATTGTGAACGCCTCCATTTCTTACAAGAATCTACTATTGCGCCACCAAGGGCGGTGTGGAAACGTAAGCGGTACAAAATATATGTGCCTCCAGTTTTACGACAAAGTGATCGGGGAAACTAAAAGTCAGCAGTAACTTAACACACAGACTGGTCATTTCTGTGAATTGTTTGAGACGTCTATCGAATGCATTCTTCTTAAGAAGACACGATGTGCGAATACACAATGAAAATGGAATCATGTTACAAATTTAACTTTTTAATGTTTCATTTGCATGCTTTCTGTTTAAAGGCAGAAATTGGTTAAAATTTAGAATTATGTACATAGTTTATTTTTTATTCAGAAACACCATTACCCTCCTCCCCAATAGATTACAAAAAAGTATTTAAATTGTAATAGCTTTTTAACAATACATGCCCAACAGGAAAATGATACAGACCCACATCTGCAATCGCGTGTGCTGCCTTATCACATTCTAAACCGTCGTATCCGCATATTATGTTAGAAAGATTTATCTCAGATATTGATCTACCGGCACATTATTTATTCGCAAATCTGGGTAAATGCTATCTGTATTTGACGTGCGCTGTGACACATACATTGATCTAATGGCACGTCACGGAATTGCCTTTTTTGCTTAATGTTCTCTCTACTAGCTGTGCATTATGCGCAGACATTTATCAACCGCAACATTACGGAATTGCGAGGTTTTTTGTGTATTTTTTTTTTTTTTTTTTTTTGTTAATTGCTTTTTACTTGATGTGTGCTGTATACAGTTAGAGATAGGTATTTAAAATTAAATCAATAAATTAAGTATACTTTGCATTTTAACTTGATTAGTCGTTTATAGATTAGTTTGACACAGAGTGGTCATGGGTATCTTTTCTAAGCACAAACCGAGTTTCCTTTGTCTTGGATTAGTTTCTTGCTAATTAGCTATTACTGTCCTATCACAATACAAAGCGTGACGGGGGCCCCGAGTGGCCGAGTGGTCTAAAGCGCTGATCGTTACGGATCACTGCCATCTCACCTCTGTCTGCGTGAGTTCGAGTCCAGGCTCGGCTAACGTGGGTACGTGAGAAAGCCTGCCAGTAGCTTCTCGTGGGTCGGTGGTTCTTCCCGGGTTTTCCAGGGTTCTTCCTCCACCATTAATACTGGCCGCCATGTATAGCCTATCTTGTGCTGAAAAATGGCGTTAAACCCTATAACAACAACAACAACAACAACAAAGCGTGACGACTGGTGTGGGGAAGAGCACGTAAGCTGCCACTATTTGTTTATGCCAGAAATATTTAAGGGGTTACCTTCCTTTTAGATGCAAATGATTAAATCCATTGCCTATAAGAGATGCATACGTGTGTCACGTTAGCTAGGCACCCAGCTAAAGTCATGTATAAACTATAATCTACCTGTCTTGGGAATATTACCGCGGCCTTGTGTTTGATCTCTAAAGATTGTCGCGGAGTTAGTGTTGAACTCTTACGCAAGGTTACCATGACCAGCCAGAGACCGGAAACTTGAGTCGGCAAAGGCAACCGGTAGAGTCACTTAACAAAGGCTTGCCGTTTTCACACCTATATGTTAAAGGTTAGTTCAAGTATCAAAAGCAAAGTCCACGGGGTGAACCTGGCGTGTTCTTATCCGTCCCCACCTTGACAGACAACGAGAGGGACATTGTCCGCTAAGTTTGCTTGGATCGGTCCACAGCGATATCCAATCAAAATTGAGATAGAGGGCATGATTACAATTCAGACCCGAATGATACCTTCCGAAATCGTAAGAGCAATTTAGTATTCGCCCGGAAGGATTGTAGATAAATAGGGTTTACTCCGATAAAGAAGCCACTCGTAATCTGGCAGCAGAACTATGAGGTACATTCTAAGGAAAAATAAAGCTTCGAAAAGGTCAGTAAGTTATTTGCTCGATTTTTGCAGAATATTACGGCATCATACTTGTAATTATTTGTAGTATGTATACTTAATTACTAGGATCGTTTAATATGTAGTGTTTCATTTACATGCGTATTTGAGAAATGGGCTTGAGCCTTACGTAGAGAATTATTAGATGCGAGGCGGAATTATGTAGATTGTAAACTTGTGGTCAGAATTAATTATGTAATTCGCTATTAGGTTACTTCGTAGTAAACCAGTGCATTTATTAATGCGTTATGTTATAATTTACACATGCTTGAATTGTGAATTTGGAAACATGGTTGAAGTATGTAAGATTACTTACTATGGACGTATGCATATATCACAGCATGGATATTTGAATATTTGCGTATTTTGTATGAGTTGTAAGGTAAAGAAATGCGTCTGATTATTGTGATATTGTTTAGTATAACGGGATTAGGAATATGTACTGATGTTACGGAATTTATTGATGTATGTATAAGAAGTAATTGATACAGTGCTGTATTATGACGTTTGTTTTACCATACAAGAACCTATGGGTATCTCGATGTGAACGAATGCGTGACCGAATAAATTTAATAACCGTTACCTGATGATAGGCTGTGTGTAGTGTGAGATGAGAGGGCTAAGGAAAAATATTGTACCGTCCTTGTGTTATCACAGGAAGCTGTTTAGGGGACAGAGAACTTCCGGTTCCATTGGGTGCCAAGTCTTCAAGAGTTGGTGACGGAAATGAGACTGTAGCCGAGACTGTCGAAGTCGACAGAAGTGTAGTCGTGGGGGGGGGGGAGAAAGTGGAGGAGGAGAAGAAGGAGCCTAGAGAAAGTCAAGGAGGAGGAGGAGGAGAAGGAATTTGGAGAAAGGTCGGGGAGGAAGAGGAGAAGTAAATGGGAGAAGTAAGAGAGAGAAAGGATACACCAGATGAGTAGAAATACAAGGACAAGTGGAAATCAATCTCACACTACTAATCAAGTGATGCAACAGGCTTATTAAAGGGTCGAGCTGAAGCAGTGTAATTGGAAATTTGAGTCATTTGATTATCGAATTGTTATTAAATTGCTATTCATTGAATTTCAACCCTTTTTTGTATATTTAACCATCTAACCATCAGCATTGCTGACTGAGGACTCGGAGCTTTACATCTATTTTTCATCTTTCTAAAAATAAAAGAGTTTCATACTTTTTTTCCTGGCGGCAAATAACATTGGCATTATAATGCAAAGTTATACTCGGCTTCCAGCACTTTGAACACAATAAACTTTCTTTCATCTAGTCGGTGTACTGTGGTGTCGTCTATCTCCGTGATTCAATATGTAAAGTATAGGCAGAAATGCTTATTTTTGGAGGGGCCTTTCTAAATTTTGTCACTGATACTCCTTATAGCCAAGATGTCTTGACAAATTTCTATATAATCTAGCTCTTGAAGATTCTCTAATTCTAGATTACTAATTCAAGACAAACTGGTTGGTAGCCATCCATTCTTCGACCAGATAAAAGAAAACCTTTATGTTCCCAACAGCTTGATTTATCATATATATATATATATATATATATATATATATATATATATATATATATATATATATATATATATATATATATTCCTAAGTACTCGGGTATTATCCATTGTCCTCCCCTACTCCCTAATTCACCAATATATCTTTACACTAGTCAATTGAAGCAAATTATTATATCGATGAATGGTTTAGTATTTCATTGCTCTTTTTATCTAGAAGTGTGAGAAATAAATAAGATCTCCACTAACATAGGATAAAGAAGGTCTTCAGTTTTTATGCCAAGTGACTCTAAGGTATTTCTACTGATTAGGTGGGCAAATGGCAAATGCTAATTCCATAACAAATACCGTGTATACACGCTTAAAAGTCGAATCCAAAATGCAAACTGCACAGATCCAGATCTGTCGTTGCATAATGCGTGGCAGATCTGGGTCTGTGCAGTTTATTAGGAGTAGTCAGTAAAACAAATAACATAGACTCAGATCTGCCGTCGCAGTTTGTTAGGACTAATGAGAACAACGAAGAACATAGACCATGATCGGCATATCAGGTTCTGTGTTGTTTGCATTTGGACCCCATTTGTGAACGAATTTGTTATGTATTTCACGGGATATCAAAATATATCAATGGGAGAGTCTCGGGCTCGGCTAATGTGGGTATGTGAGAAAACTTGCCAGTAGCTTCCTGTGGGTAGGTGGTTCTTACCGGGGTTCTTCCGCCACCAGATATACTGGCCGACACGTGTAGCTGATCATGTTGTGGAAAACGGCGTTAAACACAAAACAACAAAAACAACAATAAGTAGTTGATATGAATCATGTCGCTGACTGAACTTACATGACCTGTTGTTATTCGATACTCGGGCGCTCATACATTATCGTATACCAATTACACTCTACGACAAACGTTACGCACGTGTAAGAAAAATAAATGCACCAACTCTTGATTAAATACAGTAATAAAATTGTTTAAGCAACGACTTTAAGTGTCAAGCAATCATATTCATATTGGAAACGATGAAGAAATCGGGGATTTATGAATGTTGAATGCAAACGGAAATTAAGTGACAACCAAAATTTTAGCGCTACAATGTCATAACTTTATCTAATTCTAACTGGTTTTGGAGGGGGGAGGAGCGGCGGCTCCGCCCCCCCCCCCCGCAAAGTGACGATATTCATACTTACATACTAACATTTACGATCAGTAAGGTACAAACGGGGTAGGGTAGGGTGGGGTACTGACGGGGCGGTTGCCCTGGGAGCCAGAGGTCATGCGGCGCCAAAACTACTTTGGGCTATCATCTTCGCCCCGGGCGCCATTTACACTTAGTACGCCACTACTTACCATTTTTACTGAAAGTGATGTAAATGCAGTTGGATGTTATGTTTAGCAACAAGTAGGTTATTCGCTAAAAGAATTCTTCAGGCAAGTTAATTTAAAGCTTCCCTTGCCTTCATGCCAGTAGTACTGCTGAAGGGATAATTGATTTGGCATCAGTTCATTAATAATACGTTTTTATCGAGATCAAGTTGATGTTAAAAGGAACCTCTAGACGACAGGAATACAAATAAATACAAAACTAATGTGATGTATTTGCTCCCATAAGAAAGCGAGACTTACTAAAAATCCAGGTAAAACAGATATACTCGTATTTGTTCGTGTGTAAGGTCCCCCAACCGAAAAAATGTAAACTGCTGCGTGATTGCATAATGCGCCATTCGATGAAGGTCTAAGCGGACCGATCCACTGGTGATTTCAAGCAAAGAACGCAGACCCTGTTCTGCTGGTGTACTTTTAGGACCGTAGATTTAGTTCTACACTATTCATAGTTAGATGCTAGTAACATGCAGATATATACGGTACTTAATATAAGACGATTGTGAATTCGACCGTTATTTGATTAGTTGAAAGGATGCATGAATGACTTGAAAATCAAGCGGCTCCCGGGCATTGATCCTAGCCATATAATCTGTTTATTCTTTTGAAAGAAGAGAACCGTAGAAAAATAGTTCTCAGTGAAAAAGCAAATAGGCGAAACAATAAATTAATTCATTAAATGAACTGTTCTATTCATTTTAGACAGGGTGTACAAGAGTCCTTGAATACTATTTTATAACGTTCCTTACCATTCTGGCCACTTGTCATTTATTTCATCATATAAAAATCCTAGTTCTCAATCTTCCTAATGTGTTATTATTATTATTATTATTATTGTTGTTGTTGTTGTTGTTGTTGTTGTTGTTATTATTATTATTATTATTATTATTATTATTATTATAAATTGGATTGCTTTGGTTTAGTGTTTTGCGACTCAACAACACAAGTAGATTATTTAGTGCCGAAGCAATTAAATTTAAAAAAATTTTCTGGCCCAAAGGCACATCACGATAGCTGGCACGCGATGATCGATGGATTCGAACCTGCACCCCTTCGTTGGCGATTCACGTAGTCACCGCTGCACCTGCCTCCATTCGTCGCCTCTACGACACGCGTGAGGGCGCATCTGGTCTGTTCTGATTAGAACTGTGTATTTTTTTTCAATGGTCATGCAAAAAAGCACATGCTAGAACCAATACCAATAGACACAGTACCTTATGATCGGACATTTGTTAAAAAAAACCAACATGATATTAAAATATATTTAGTTTAAACGTGTGAAACATAACGAACACAACTTAGGATACTTAAGAAAGCCCACTACTGTGTTTTCAATGTGGATTTGAACATATTTTTGCGAGGAAACTGCTTATTTACGTAAAGATACTTTCCGAGCCTAATATTGACCAGACAAATTTAATGTATTTTTCGCTTGATTATAAGATAAGGGACAGTGACGTGTTTGTTGTTCAGGAAGACGTGTAAAATATCTGCGCTGCGCAAATGTAGTGGTTTTATTGGTAAAGATTTCAGAAACTGTCTTTTCAACATGGTTTTATCTACATTTTATCCAACCGTTTTGTCAACAATGGGACTTGAAAGTGTCATACGATATGGTAAATAAATGTAAGCAATAATTATTATTTACGTACACATACACGGATCTATTCATTTCTAACAGAAAGACCAGACATAATTCCCTGCTTATCCGAAACAATATTCGTTTTTTATGTTCAGATCATCTTTAATGTCTTTTTTATGTGAATGAAAGAATTTAATCAAGATAGAAATGAATATAGCTATACTTATCCTTGCCTACGTGCTCTGCACCATGCACATACTTGTAGTCACTTTAATACTGGTCTGATCCTGAGATCGACATTTTTATTATAGGTATGATGTACACTTTAGACAACACGCAAACACACAAAGCAATCGATATTATAATTGGCTTTTAATTCTTCGGGTTCCAATAGTGCCAAGATTAAGCCACTCATCAAACATCTCTGCTGCATCAATCTCTGGTGGCTGCAAAAATCAAAGGCTACTCGCCGCCCAATCATGGCGTTTGTGTGTGCGTTTGTGAGTGCGTGTGTATGTGTTTGTGTGTGTTCCGTTTGCTTCATTTTTCTTCACTTTTAAATATAGTTAACTTCAAATGTGCCATCGAACGTACGAATGAACATCTCCATTTATACATATTCCAAAATTCAGCACAGGGTTGGTTCTGACTTTGCGGACAGGACCTGTTAGATACGGTTTATGATCATGAAAAAAAATAAAAAATAGTTCACCACCCCAACCCCATCCACTCACCCTCATTCCATATCAAACACAATATCAAACATTATTTTATGTAATGAAATGGATATATAATAAACAACAAGCGGTTTATAATTCTCATGCGTGCAGTTTTGTAAACCTTTCACTATACTGATTAAACACGTGAATGTTTTGATCTAACATGCCAATGGCAGTACCAGATAATTAAGATAATTATCGCATAGATAAATATACCGTTAAACTTCCAGTTCTGTTCATTCCATACGACCTATATGCTCTATATAACATGGTAAAATTGAGTAGTTCCGTGACTAGCTATGTAGTCATTTACGTTATGCTAGTTGTCCATACTGTACATTGATATATTATGACTCTTATATTATTTCTGTCCTTCAAGTTTCAGGTGCAAAGAGGAGGACTCTGAGAACAGCACTTTGGTGAAAGTATGGAATCAGTCCCTATTTACAGCCATGTTTCTTTGGAAAATATTAAAATTACATATTTCGACAATATCAGTATTGAAGAATCATGAGTTTTATAGTATGTGTGTATGTATGTATGTATGTATGTATGTATGTATGCATGCATGCATGCATGCATGTATGTATGTATGTATGTATGTATGTATGTATGAATGTATGTATGTATTTGCATGGTCTATGTTGTTGCTTTCTATTTTTAGTGCTAATTTTTCAAATTTCAAGTTTTCTGGATCAAGAGCTAATGAAAAGTAGTGTAGATGTAAATAATTACGTAAACAGTGAAATCTGTCTATAAAGGACATTTAAGGGCATTACATTTTAGTCGTTTCTAAATGAGTGTAATTTTATATGTAGGAGAATCCTGAATGACTTAAAAATTGTACCGAACAATATGCACTTTCATCTTATTTCTTCTCTAAATATTCTGGCAGGATTTTGTTTTATACCTTGTATCGAACATATTTAGTTGAATTTCAGAACATCATATCATCCATACACGAAAATGGGCATAACTCTCACGAGATCAGGTTTATTAGTCTATTGCATAACACATTTTTTGTATGTGAAAAACGAACAGAAATAAGTATTTTCTGTCCTTGTTATGCAGGTGTCCTTTACCTAAAAGGACGAGTATGTAGAACTTTTGATTAGGGACTCTTGAAGGGTACCTTTACGGAGTATTTATAATAATTAATGCAACGTAAAGAAAATTTTTGTATGTAGTCAGTCTAGCTCTCCAATCACGTAGCGTTTCTAAGCAATGGAATTGCACTTCTTTTTTTTTACAGTTAGAGATACGTATTTAAAATTAACCCAATAAATTAAATGTACTTTGTATTTTAGCTTGATTAGTCGTGTACAGTTTGCCTTGACACAGTATCGTCACATGTGTCTTTCTGTGTATAAACAGAGTTATTTTGTCTTGGACTCGATTTCGGTTAAATGGCAACGTACTGTCATATCCCCATGTAGCGCGTCATGCACACGATTGGTGTGCGGAAAAGCACGTAAGCTGTCAGCATTTTGTTTTGTTGCCAGAAATATTCCAGAGCTTACGACGTCCATTTTACATGCGAATTATTAAATACGTAGTGAGCTTTAACATCCACCTGCACGTTTCGATAAATATTATTCTAATCCAAAGTGACCTTTTACTTCAGCCTTCACTACTTGACAAATATTATTCTAGTCCATAAGGAGCTTTAACATTCACCCAGGGCCTGTTTTAGGCCGATTTGATCGATTCGACCCAATCCCGCGCTCACAGTGGCCCCGCGCGTTAGTAATTTTTAAAAATTTATGTATAGCGAGAAAGTAATTTTAAAGCGATGGAAGTGACTTTTAAGTTCAATATCATATAAAACTTATTTAAAAGTTTATTTCCAGATGTCGTGCTGACAGGGGGCTGCGCGCTCATATTCAGGGGCCCCGCCAAAGTGATCCAAATCGGGCCCTGCGTTTGCTAAAACCGTGACTGCATCCATCTTCACTTCTTGACAAATATTATTCTAATCAATAGTGAATTTTCTATCCAGATTGCTCTTCTTCTGTCCGCTTTCTATTCCATCAAACGTGTATTCTTCTAAAGTAATGATTATGACCTAAACGAGAGAACAAAGAGATGAAGCGGAAAAAAATAAAAGTGAATTTGCCATCGACCCGTTTGTGTGAATGACTCCCCGTTTTAAAACAGGACAGGTAATAACTAAAACTATAGTTAAAACACTATTCCAACACCGAGGAATCTCGATTTGTTCTGTCTACTGATACTTAGATTTGTTTATGTTGTGAAAATAACACTCCAATTTAATGACCCAAAACAGGTACATCTGAGTATTTTGCTTGACATAAATTATTTTTACATCATTTGTTTTCCTTCTAAATGTGCCAATAGTAATTAAGCTTATAGGAGGTCATAGGTAAGATAGGGCAACTAAAATATTAATTATACTTTAACTTTTTGTTATACGAATAGTGCAACCCATAGTTTTTATTCGTTAAGGGATTTTTGGGGCTAAATCTTGCAGGGTTTTTCTCTTTACTCCCAAATAATGCTTTAAATAAGAGATTTATGTACAAGTATTTATTTTTTATTTCTTTTAATTTTTATATTTCTATTATTTTCCGTTGGGACAAAAGAATATCTGTCTCTAAATCTGTTTTATACATTAATTTACTAATGGCGTCAATTTTCTACTGGAAATAGCGGAAAAATAGTTGTTGACACAGTTTAAGCAGTTTATGTTATTGACGATTCTTTTAATATTCCATTACATTTTTTTTTATCTAGAAAAGCGAATAAGATTACCACTAACATAGGATAAAGTAGGTCTTCAGTGTTAATGCCAAGTAACTTTCGTGTAATTCTACTGATTAGGTTGGCAAATGGCAAATGCAAATTCCACAAGTACCGTCTCTTGGCGCTTATAAATTGAATCCAACAGCAAACTGCATCGACCCAGACCTGCCGTCGTATAATGCGCCATCAGTTCTGAGTCTATGCAGTTTATTGAGAACAATCAATAAACAAACAACATAGACCCTGATCTGCCAGCGTGAGGACATATCAGGATATAAGTTGTTTGCATCTGAACTCGACCTTATAAGCGAATATATACGGTCGAACTATATTTGCTCATCTTCATAAAATTATAGGTAAGGTTACAAAAGTTATATTTGGTGTATATAAATGTATCACCATGAGGATGATTAATAAAACTAGCTAGCCAGGACGGAAGTAAGAAATTCCACACGGAAGTAAGTATATCGTTATGCTAATGATACATTTAATGAGAGTAAGAAAATACATAAATATCTCCTGCAAAGGAAATTGCAAACGTGTATTCCAAATATACAATCGATTCGGGATGCGCTAACAATGAAACTGCTAGATCATTTGCCTTTTGTAGCATAGGAATTTTATCCCTACTTACGATATACATGTATAACTTTGTTTCCATAAGGTAAATTTACAGTACGAAACTGCTTTGTTTATGTATCACTTCCAACACAGCTTTAGATTTTGATAACATCTGCCACAGAATTCTGGACATTCGGTCAGTATCAAGACATTGCGAGAAATATCCTATATCATACAGAGCTTCACTGTATCCAAAGTTGGACTCTTCTTATGGAAATCAATCCATACCGACACCCCCCCCCTTAAGTAGTTAAGGTAACTAAACCTAATCGTATTTACTCCCCTAACGCATAGCTATCTCATTAATAGTAACATCTCATTTTCTTCGAAATGTTTAAATTTTCGAATTCATGTTTTCCTATATATTTGCTGAAGTATTTTCCTGCTTCCAAATAAACATAAAATACGAGCCGATTCTTTGCGAGTGTACTAATCTTTGTGCAAATTTAATATAACCCGGTCAGAAGCGAAGATCGCAGCAATTTTCTAAGGTATTACATAACAGCAAGATACATTAAAATTCTGTCTTACCTGAGGATACAACACGGCAGCCAACCCGGCAAAGGAACAAATTTCAATCTTCTTTAAAAACATTAAGCTCTGAAGTATTATGGAGAAATTAATTAAACAAATAAATCTGGAAAAAAGGATGATGGAGAGGAAAGCACTCATGCATACAAAACAAAAACACCTATACACTTAGACGCCTATTATTGTTATTTTAGCTAAATTTTTATAAACCTTCGGGAATCTATATATTCAAAAAAAAAAACAAACAATAGGCCTTATGCAATTATAGATGGAGAAAACGAAACTCTGAAATAGGATCTAGATAATGCAAGTCCTCAAACACAAAAAGGGGAGCATAAACAACAAGTACATACATTATAACACCACATGAGGACAAAAAAAAGAACTTATGAGAACTATGGCAAAAGTCACTACTTCAGTAACAACCATTATATGGGGAGAGAGGGCAAGGAAACCAGCCCTCTTGATCATGTATCATGAGGGAGGGGAGTACGAACCCAAATTCATGTCAGCGAAGGCAGAGGGTGTGGCAGATCACCATAGCAACAGCGATTGGTGAAAGTGCAAACCCAAGCTGGATCATTAAAGGGATTAAAAAAAATTATAAAAATATATGACATAATAAAACAAAGAGCAACCTCGACCAAATTATTTAAAAACTTGTGTATTATTCATATTTATGCAATTTAAAACAATTACACAAGAAATGGGGGGACACGGGGAAAATACTAATTTAAGAAAAAATCTAATTTTAAATTTAGGAACATCTCTAAGTCCTAACCAGCAAGACATGCTGGGACGGGGCTAAGAGGTGCCCAGATAGCATCCTTGTTGGAAATCGAACAGGGTACTCCTGCATAGACGTTCAAGATGCTAACCACTTAGTTTCCTTGTATCTATGTAAAAGCGAACATGTTTAAGCTGGAAGCACGACGTCATGTATTGCTAAGCATGACCTCAATATATGCGCCATTACAATAAATTTTATATTATATAGGACGCCATTTATAGCGGTGTATTAGTTTTGCCTTCTGTCTTTATATCCCAAATGTAATTCTCACTACGAGAAAAATATATGAAGGAATAATAATAATAATAATATTTTTATAATAATAATAATACTAATAATAATAATAATAATAATATTATTATTATTATTATTATTATTATTATTATTATTGCATATCGCTATAGACAAGTGAGACTGAACAACTGATAGGAAACGGTAGGCAAACAATACTTATTATGGACTATAATTTTCACTAAACCAAACTTGTCGCGTGTTCGCATCTGCATTATCAATATCTAATATTTCTCTTTTGGCTACGTTCATTAATAGTCCACCGTTGACTTGACTCATTCTGAGGGACTGGATAGAACTGGATAGAATATTCCGTTAAGTTGATAATAGATGGCAAATTGTATGTTGTCCTTGTTTCTGATATGACTTCCGATTTGTCATTAACTTTCTGAAGTCATTTGTTTCGCCAGCATATTTGATGGCACAACTCTTGTATGTCAGGACGTAAGTTACGTTGTTTTTTTTTTTAAACTTACGAATGATAAATTTATGATAATGCACGTAACTCTTACTGATGAACTCTTGGAAGTAGTAGCCTTTGGGCATTTATGTACAAATAGGATAATGTCTGTCTTTATATCTGTTTTCCTCCTTAGTATGGCACGCCTAAGGTGAAATTAAGTTTTGGGGTTCTCAGTAAGTTACCATAAGTGGTTCATTGAAAACATGTTTTTGGCATACAGAGAAGGCAGTAACAGCAACGTCTTTGGAGAGTTTCTCTATTTGGGGACAACTACGTGGTATGTTGATTCGAAACCGATACTACTGTTGTCAGTCATAGCTTTGTATACGAGAAGACTTTTTCGGTCAATGACCCAAGCTTTTTTCTCTAGCCTAATCTATAATTATAATTTATAATTTTGTTCGTGTATCCCATTCTTTGTAAGTGCCTTTTGAGTTCATCAAGCCTTCTATTGAGCGTCATCACGATGATCATATAAGGTTTATGAACACGCATAGGCCTAACGGAATGTATTTGATTACATGTTTCAGACGACAGCTGGTAGATATAAGGGATATTGATTGATGGGCGCTTTTGTTTTGCAATACAAGTCAGGTTTTCATTTCTATCTTATAATATGGTTCTGATATCCAGGAATATATCGGACTTGTCTGATGTCTCCAGCTTGGATCGGGTTTACAGGAGTACATTATGTCCCTATCCATATACTCTCCACATCATCACTAAGTATGCACCAGCTTAAGAGTTTGTGAGGTGCTTGATTTTTAAGGGTTTTGCTCAAGCTTCCCGTAAATATGTTGGCATACGAGGGCGCTAATTTTGTACCACTGATATGAAGGTAATGTTTGTCACCGAGTACATAGTTTATGCATCTTGAAAACATGGAACACAGGGCCGGATCAGGTCAAGTGTTGGGGGTAGGGGTGTCCACAGTTTTAAAAGGGCCCTGAAGTTCCTCGAAAGAGCACCCAAACAAAAGTCTACGTGTTTATTTACTAAACGAGTGCATAATACCCAATATACTAGGCCGGTAAATCTGCCCACACGTATAATATTGACTGGCGGTTTAGGGATAGATACCGACTATTCATTAAAGCCTGCCAAAATGTGCAGCCACTCTTGTTGCACACTTCAGTGTATATTTTGTACACTTACCGGTATTTCTCGCAGCAGTTGAGCAACCGTCGACTGAAGGTTTCTTTTGGAGATATGCACATACCATCTCCGGATCATATCCTGTGTTTGGCAATTTGTAAATCCAGTGGAATAACACAACCCTCTGTCCAGTGTCCGTTTTGAATTTCGCGCTGGCTTGATATGGCAGTTACCAAATACCGGTAAGTGTCTAGACTGTATGCATATGTGTTCCGGAAAGATGTGCATTCAGCAAAATAGCACATTTTAATAAAAATGTGATATCATACCTGTCACGTTTCGCAGTCCAGGTATCAGGAAATGTATAAAAGTTGGATATATTATGACCGCGTTTGATGTGTAAACATAGCCGAAAGTAGTGTTAATTGAGTATGCAAGTCGCCAGCCTCCCAGATCATAGAATAGCCGCCAGTCAAAGGGCTTGTCATCCTCACACCCAGACGTTAAAACATGGGTCCAGGGATCAAAGGGAAGCCCGCAGGGTGCACGGGGCGTGTTCTCACCCGCCACGTAGACAGACAAGCGAGAAGACATTGTCAGTAAGTTTGATTGGGACCGTCAACAGCGACATCCAATTGGAATTAAGATAGGGGGTGGGAGTAAACCTTAGATCGAAATTTTAGCTTAAACGTGCAGTAAATTTATCAGTATACCTGGGCAGATTATGAGAAGTAGATCTAGCGGGTTTAAGCGAAAGGATACTCCGAGAGAAGCCACTCGTAATTTGGCGGGAATCTTAGGACCAGAATTGTAAGACAAGGAAAAGCTTCGACAAGGTCAGTAAGCTATTTGCTCGATTTTTGCAAAACATTACGGCGTTATAATTGTAAGTATTTGTAGCATGTATACTTAATTACTGGGATTGTTTTAGTATGTAGAATTACCTTGTAGTGTTTCATTTATAAGCGTATTTGAGACATGAATTTGAGTTTACGTAGAGAATTATGTAGATTGCTAGTCCGTCAGAATTAATATTGTAATTCGCTGGTAGGTTACTTCGTAGTAACCAGTACCTTTAGTAATGCGTTATGTTAGAGTTTACGCATGTTTGAATTGGAGTTTAGGAAAATGATTGATTTATGTACGATTAGTTACGATAGATGTGTGAATATATCAGAGCATGGATATTTGAATATTTGTATATTTGGTATGAGTTGTGATGTAAAGATATGCGTCTGATTGTTGTTTATTGGTTTGTGTAATGGAATTATAAGTATGTACTGATGTGAAGCAATTTATTGTTGTATGTATAAGAGTAATTAATACCATGCTTTCATCATGTTGTATTATTATGTTGTGTTTTACCATAGAAGAATGTATGCGTATTTCGGTGTGAATGAATGCATGGCCGGTGAAATTTAATAGCCTTATCTGATGATAGGCTGTGTGTAGTGTGAGATGTGAGCGCTGAGGAAAATATTGTACCATCCTTGTGTTTTCACAGGAAGCTTTTCGGGGACAGAACTTCCGGTGCAAGTTAGTAGTCCCGAGTCTCTAAGAGGGAGACGGAAGTGAGACTGACAGTGCAGTCGGAGTCGACAACGTGCAGTCGACATAGAAAGAGGGATAGAAGGGGAGGAGGAGGAAAGTGGTCTGGAGGAGGAAATAGAGGAGGAGGAGAAGGAACTTGGAGGGAGTCAGGGAGGACGAGAGGGAATTAGGAGATAGAGAGGAGTACACAGATGAGTAGTACACAAGGACAGGTGGAAATCTCTCACACTACGAATCAAATGATGCGATAGGCTAGAAAAGGGTCGAGCGGAAGAATTGTATTTGGGAAATTCGAACTATTGATCTTTTAACTGTTATTAAATTGTCATTATTGAACTTCACCCTTTTTTGTATCTTTATTCATTTAACCGTCGGCATTGCTGACTGGGGGCTCGGAGCTGTATATCTAACTGTCACTAAATCAACTTCCAACCAAAATCGAGCCTGGGTGGGACTTCTACAATAATTTAAATAAATATTGGAGGCACCCCACCCCCAATCCCCCACCCCCAAAACCTCACAATACCTATATATCGTTCATCAGCATCAACATAGATTTGGGTGGATGATTTATCGGACAACCAATAAACGTGCGCAGAACAAAACAGTGGTAAAATTTCAAGTGACAAGTGACTGTACGTTTGTGTACTTTTTTTGCCGGGTGTGGGGGATCCGGGCACACTGCTCCTCCTCCCCCCTCCCTCCCCCCCCCCCGCGATTTGGCCCTGGCACAGAAATTTCACACGGTATTCTGTAGGGTGCGACGATCTGAGACGGCCGTCTCACGCTTTCTGGAAAGCTTGTTTTCAGTTGTCATGCCGTTTGTTTATACAGAGGCAGCAAACATCTATGATGACAAGTGTGTCGTTATTAGGCAGACTGATTTTAGGGGATTTGTTGAGATGGTCTGTGGTGTCCTGCAGTTAAAAATAGGAGCTGTTGCACGAAGGGTTGTAGTGGTGGTGGTGGTGGTGGGAAGATGGTGGTTGATAAATCCTAATATTTGAATCCATGGGATTCGATCCCAATACCTCTGAGACACTAAACGTTCACTCTAAGCATGGAGCTAAATATGCCACGATATATAGCAGTAATGTAGGTTTGTCAGATTCCCATACGTTTCAAACTGCATTTTTATTTAGGGTGAAAAACTTTTAAATATAGGGCACAGCCGAGTATCTTCTTAATTTATCCTTTAGATGAGCTTGCTTCGATATACAATCTTCAGCATAAACTGAGGAGGTACTCTCATGTGCTTTGTGGTAATAATTGCCAAAAAGTCGTGAAAATCCCCATACAAATTTTAAAACCAAATCAATTATTTGATATTCTGTTTATATTTGGCTACATCTACAATCTGACCTATTTGCATATTTTGAATATATTTTGATGGTTTACGCAAACTATCTGAAAAGATTTTTTCTTCTCGAAACGTAATTTTGGGCGTAAAAGGTTGGCTTCTCTTGGGATAAATGCCCAATAACTTCTGCTTTAGCCTCATTACATGTCGTACCAATTTTCCGCATAATACAAGGGGCCTTCGACACACCTACATTTAGCAATATGTAAATATGAGAGACATATCTAGCGCTAGTGAAGGACAAAAACAAGATATAGGTTTTCGATGAGGATACCAGTTAGTAACCTTGAAGATATAAGAACGCTGAGACAAGTGGAAAAAAAAAATAAAACCCATTTTTGTATCACTCAAGAGGAATAAAAATATAATAAAATGTCAGTGGAGTCAGGGTGTACACTTCAGCATCATGGGAGGTCAGAAACTCAGCTTACATTGCTCTTTAAGGGGCAAAATGGGGAACAAACAATGAAATAAAGAGTGTACGGGATACTTCAAGTGCTTATTAACTATTTATGGAACATTTGCAGAAATGAAGATACCTGAAAAATGTTGAAGGTAATGTTACTTTGGCATAAGAGTTCCTTAAAGATGCATACTGTATATACATGCATAAATATTTAATCCTGTGAAGAAACCTATCGTAAGTACCCATGGGCGCCCGCAGCATGGGTCAAGGGGGGGTCACGTGACCCCCCCAAATCATACTGCAAATATATATATATATATATATATATATATATATATATATATATATATATATTCAGACAAGTTTAATCATGCAAATAAAGCTGAAAATATGTCACAAGATTCTGTTCAAAACGCTTAATAAATATTAGCTTTAGTTTCAGACTGCTTCTTATACTAACTCTCCTGGCCGTCATTGACTGACCCCCCTGAAAATCCTGACCCCTCCCCTGCACAAAGTCCTGACCCCCCTGCAAAAAATCCTGCGGGCGCCCATGTATATATATATATATATATATATATATATATATATATATATATATATATATATATATTGTAGAGGGTCGCCCCACTGTGAGGTTTTGGTTGTGGGGGATTGGGGGTGGGGTGCCTCCAATATTTACTTAAATTATTGTAGAAGTCCCACCCAGGCTCGATTTTGGTTGGAAGTTGATTTAGTGACAGTTAGATATACAGCTCCGAGCCCCCAGTCAGCAATGCCGACGGTTAAATGATTAAAGATACAAAAAGGGTGAAGTTCAATAATAACAATTTAATAACAGTTAAAAGATCAATATTTCGAATTTCCCAAATACAATTCTTCCGCTCGACCCTTTTCTAGCCTATCGCATCATTTGATTCGTAGTGTGAGAGATTTCCACCTGTCCTTGTGTACTACTCATCTGTGTATTCTTCTCTATCTCCTAATTCCCTCTCGTCCTCCCTGACTCCCTTCAAGTTCCTTCTCCTCCTCCTTCTCTATTTCCTCCTCCAGACCACTTTCCTCCTCCTCCCCTTCTATCCCTCTTTCTATGTCGACTGCACGTTGTCGACTCCGACTGCACTGTCAGTCTCACTTCCGTCTCCCTCTTATTAGAGACTCGGGACTACTGAACTTAAACCGGAAGTTCTGTCCCCCGAAAAGCTTCCTGTGAAAACACAAGGATGGTACAATATTTTCCTCAGCGCTCACATCTCCCACTACACACAGCCTATCATCAGATAAGGCTATTAAATTTCACCGGTCACGCATTCATTCACACCGAAATACGCATACATTCTTCTATGGTAAAACACAACATAATAACACAACATGATGAAAGCATGGTATTAATTACTCTTATACATACAACAATGAATTGCTTCACATCAGTACATACTTATAATTCCATTACACAAACCAATAAACAACAATCAGACGCATATCTTTACATCACAACTCATACCAAATATACAAATATTCAAATATCCATGCTCTGATATATTCACACATCTATCGTAACTAATCGTACATAAATCAATCATTTTCCTAAACTCCAATTCAAACATGCGTAAACTCTAACATAACGCATTACTAAAGGTACTGGTTACTACGAAGTAACATACCAGCGAATTACAATATTAATTCTGACGGACTAGCAATCTACATAATTCTCTACGTAAACTCAAATTCATGTCTCAAATACGCTTATACATGAAACACTACAAGGTAATTCTACATACTAAAACAATCCCAGTAATTAAGTATACATGCTACAAATACTTACAATTATGACGCCGTAATGTTTTGCAAAATCGAGCAAATAGCCCACTGACCTTGTCGAAGCTTTTCCTTGTCTTACAATTCTGGTCCTAAGATTCCCGCCAAATTACGAGTGGCTTCTCTCGGAGTATCCTTTCGCTAAAACCCGCTAGATCTACTTCTCATAATCTGCCCAGGTATACTGATAAATTTACTGCACGTTTAAGCTAAAATTTCGATCTAAGGTTTACTCCCACCCCCTATCTTAATTCCGATTGGATGTCGCTGTGGACGGTCCCAATCAAACTTACTGACAATGTCTTCTCGCTTGTCTGTCTACGTGGCGGGTGAGAACACGCTCCGTTCACCCTGCGGGCTTCCCTTTGATCCCTGGACCCATGTGTTAACGTCTGGGTGTGAGGACGACAAGCCCTTTGACTGGCGGCTATTCTATGATCTGGGTGGCTGGCGACTTGCATACTCAATTAACACTACTTTCGGCTATGTTTACACATCAAACGCGGTCATAATATATCCAACTTTTATACATTTCCTGATACCTGGACTGCGAAACGTGACACATACATACGTACGTATATTATCATCGTTTTTCAAGCCCGTATTGGAAAGTGCATACAAGTCATAAGGGCTGTCAAATTGTACTTTTTGTTTAAAACACTCACAAAAGTTTTACTATACGTTATTTTATTTGTTAATTAATAAATATAATAAACTCAGAATAATGACGAGCATTCTTATCTGCACCTACTAAAGCTTATACACTTTCTTACAGGAAAAAACTCCCATTATCCGTTAGTAGTAGAGTTTATTGGAGTTCTGGCTCACCTGTTTATCACTGCATGATAAACGAGTGAGCAGGAGAGCTTCCTTAAAGGGGTCATCTGTTGACGCGATAAAATCCTTCTTTTAGAGATGTGTTTGTAGTATAGCGAATATGTCTCTTCCATTTTATCCTTGGAGTGTAGATAAGTTAGGACTGAGTGAGGATAGTAATGATCCAGGGTTTGAATTAAGTGAGAAGGAGTCTCAGGAATGGTTGAAGCGTGCGAAGGAGTTGATAACGTACGCGAGTAAGGATCTGAGTTTTGTGCCTGAGATGATCTATTGTGAAGAGAATGAAGACGAGGAAGAGTAGTGGGTGAAGCGTCCAGTGCAGCGATACAATCAGCAATATTACATAAAAAAATAAACTGAAGCTATTTCATTTGTCGGAGCCGCAGTGAGATGAGTTTTATTATTGGTTGAATAAGATGCCTCGAGTTCAGTTGGTGGATCGTGCAAAATTTATAAAATTTGAGTATGTGTTTAAGCGTATCTTTGAGAAGATGGGCCTTCACGAGCATGCCTCGAAATGTAAGACAGTCTCTGGGAAGAGCTTGATGGAGGAGTATGATAAGATTATTTCGGAGGCGCAATCCTAGTCAGGGAAGAGGTGTTAATCCACGAGTTGAAGTGTTCATGATAGCCAAACCACTTGACGAGCGATGTTTTCATCTGGTAGAGGGGACTTTAGGGGACTTTTCAGCTCTGAAGACATTTTGGCTTGTTTTTTGTAATTCCTGCTCGTAAAAGACCATTGAATGGGTTCTCCAGAGGAATCTTGGAGGGTGTAGGTAACTAGAATGGTTTTTTGAACGGTATCGACGACAAATACTTCTTCCGTCCAACGAGGAGTGTATCCTTTTTCGAACGTGGATTTTTTTCTGCTGATTCTAACGTGATCCCCAACTTTGAATTTGGATCTAAAAAATAAGGCCTCTGCGACCTGTTGTGTTTGGTTTTTGGAGGAGGCTTCCGCGGGAGTCATTCGAATGTTTCGATGCCAGGTATGATTGTATTGGTCGACGAGGTCTTGGAGGAAATCTAAGTATTGGTTGGCATTATCGCTGGTGAATCTCTTCCACGTGTGATTTTGAGAGTTCTGTTAAACCGTATGACGACAGAGGCCTTGAGAGGATTATGGGTGATGTACAAGGTGATGTTATTTTTTGAAGACACTCTGAGTCGGTTTTGTAATAAAATTCACTTCCATGATCTGCCCAGAGTTTATGAAGCTTTCGTGTTCCTATGAGGCTATCCATCGCCTCCACGATGGATGTTCCTTTTATGTTTTTGAGAGGAATGACCAAGGCATATTTACTAAAGACATCGATGACGGTCATGAGGTAATGGAAACGATCGTTGTACGCGCTATAATCTCTCATATCGACGAGATCTGCTGACCATATTTCGTGCACGTCTACGGCGATGACTGCGTCGTGGAAAATGATTGCGTGCGGGTTTATGCAGTTCCTTTGCAGCAATTTTATGGCCGGATCTTCTGTTTTCGCACCAATGTCTAACTTAGGTTTAGTGCCAATGATGCCATGCACGAGAACTCGATCTACACGTTCTCTGAAATTTTTAGGCTTCAGTTCTTTTAAGTCCCTCAGCATGACTCGATCGCATCCCGCTTTATCGTCGGGATGATCTCTGTAACAGATATCGTGGTGCATCGCGATGGTATGGACACCGTTGTAGGGCTCCTGACCTGGCATTGGCTGATCGTGTTCATCCAGTTGTTGTTGTAAGGGATTCCATGGTCCTGTATATTTATGTAGTGGCAGCGTCCATCCACCACGAGGTTGGGAAATTTTCCGATGACAGCATGAACATCCAAGGCTCCCCCGAGAACTTATGGATGTCCACATCTTTTACAGTCTCCCACTCACAGATTTCTTTTCACGCGAAGGTCTTCGCAGCTCGTTTGGAGCTTGCAGTATCTGCAATGATGCATGTGGTATACGAAGTCGTGACACTAAGCTTTACCGGCGACGATGTGTGCTTTTTTAAACCCACACACAGCACACTTCGACTTGATCATGTGCCGATGATTTTGGGTGACCACCTCGATGGGGTCGACGCTCTCTGTTTTGGTTCTACACTTGAGGAACCACGAAATCATGATTGTTATATGAGGAGTGGATATTATTTCCAAATTTGTAAAACAATTTCAACGGTAGATTGTCCCTCGTGTCTTTTTTAGATGTAGTCGGTACAGTACCATCCACAGGTGCTATCGTCGACGTTTTGAAGTTCTAACGAGTTATACACCGCTTCTTTATTCGCTGTGTGGAGATATCGCACGACTTCATCGGGAAGGGGTAAACTAAACGAATCGAAATACTCCACGTCACCCGAAATGATGATCATTAACGATGGCTACGCAGTGCGTGCCCTGTCCATCGCAATAATTTTGCAGGTTAATGACGCAGCTCTCGTCGGTGGTGATCTGTTCAAGAAGTTGATCTTTAGAAAAGACACCTCGGAAATGGGGAATTCTGGATCCTAAGAGATTCTTCATATCGAAGTTGCTTAATACCTTTTTCTCATGCATTTGCCTCGAGTGGTTCCTGCCAGCTGGAGTCCTTTTCTGAGGCCGAGCAATCCTGGCAGTAACGATCCAGCGATTCCTGCTAACAGAGGTCCTATAAATCCTCCTTGTTTGGGCAGTTGAGAGGCAGACAAGTTTAGAACGAGGCCTTCCGAGCTTTCTTATGTTTGGCCACAGAAGTCGCTTGACTATGGGTGAGCATGATCCGATTGGGTCCGATGAGTGCCGATGCTTTCAGTCGGAAGGAGGCAGGTCTTTTGTGCGTGGCTGCCACAGCGATGCTTTCTTTTTGCTGTGGGGACAGCGTGACTTCGACTGGAACGTACGACATGACGTTGTATCAAATGCTATTTTTTTACGTTTTCTTGTGGCGGAGGTCTTCTGTCGTTCTCTTCCATAAACTCTGCTTCTGGAAACTTTGCTTCTTCTACCCATGACTGATTTTTGAGTAGCTCCGATGACAGCCCCTGTGGCTGAAGCCAGCCCTAAGGGTGCAAGGACGGAAGCAAATAACTTGGAAGTCATGGTCTTGACGAAGGGAAGGATGGTGAAGGCAATGAAGCCATCCTTGCGTCGTCGACGTTCGAATAACTTTTTTTAGCAGAAGTAATTGGGATCACCAACCTCATTATTGAAAGTCCATCCGATCTCGATGTCGGCTGGAGAGTCTTTGAGACGTTCGGAATGTTTGGAGGCATCGAAGTGGAAGATGGGATACAAGTTAGCGAAATCGTCCAGTGAGATTTGCATGCTTGTATCAACGTCTTGATACATTTGCATGGCTTCCATCAGCATCCTGTATGCACGAGCATAATTTCGGGTACGTTACTCTCAAGTTCTCGCTCCGGATATTGTCTGGAGTTGATACGGACGTGAATGCGAGTAAGTCCCAGATTCTTAAAAACACATGTTTGTTTTTGGTCTGGTCATCGCGTTGATCTGCCAGTTGAAAGGCCACGAAGAGGTGTCTGGGAAGTTCGCTGCCTGGATTTGTGGCGACTCTCCAAGACGTGGTGTTCTGGGTACCCGTGAAATGCTTCATGTAGATGCGGTATTGTTCGAAGTACAGTTTCTTAGTAAATCTGGCCAACGTCGATTCCAGTTCGAGCATGTGCGTCGTGGTGAGTGTAATTTTGGGCATCCACAAGGACAACCACGTCATGTTGAATTATCCGTCGTCGACTCCAGCTGCTTTGTACATATATTGAGAGGGTAAGTCTCTTTTCAGCACCTGCGTGTGCTTGATGCCTCTGAAGACGGTACAAATATTTCAACATACGTCGAAGATGCTGCTGAGAGAAAGCATCATGCAGATCTCCTGACTGGTATCGGTCAAGCGCGTCGAGCGGCGAATGCCACGTTGTAGGTAGAAGTACTTGCCTGTGCCAACGCGGAGTAAATAGCGGTTTTTACCACAGCAGATCCTGCAGCGTTGGCTGTCAAATCGGCGAAAAGATACGCATCTGCTCCTTCAGCGGCTGATCTGTATACGATACTGCTAGCGGCTTCTGTCTCCGTCAGCACAGCGGGATTAACTGGGGATGCACCTTCGCGAAATTCGTTGCTGACCGCCGATCCCTTGTTGGTATCTCTGAACTACCACATTTTATTAGCGCACGATCGCATGTAGTTATCGCTGTACATGATCAAGTTAAGGATGGTACTGGCTTGAGGTAAGTAGCCATTGATTTCTTCTGCGGTCTGATTGTTCAGCTGGTATTGAGCCGACTTGAATAACGAACACCCGTTATTTTGAGGCGTGATCTGCGCGTTGGCCACATAGTTCGCTGGTGCGTTGGCGTTAGGTTTCCTGGAATTTCCAGAAAGGCCTTATGGGGAAGCAGGTACACATCTTCGTCACGCGTCTCTATTTTTCGATGGGTGCTCGCGTTGAGGTTGGTGATGTTGGTATCCTGATACTCCACGTACTCGTACTCGGTGGTTGAGTCATCCACGGGAGTATAATCGATGAGACGAAGATAATCGGGAGTGAATCTCGAATACATAATGCTATGCTATATTACTGTTGTAAAAAAATTACATTAATCTTTTTATGCCATACCCGGACATGATGGCACCCACTGAGGGTGTACTCAGTGTACCTTGTACCTTTCTATCCAGGACCTGTAAAATTCTTTCGGATCGATCGCTTGGGACTCTGGCCGTTTTTTTTAAGAGTCTGTTTAGCCTCCATAGACAGCTGTGCAGGCATCGGTGCAGCCACTGGAGGAATGATTTTGATGGCTATTTTTTGTCCTGCCGCCGTTTCCGCAGCAGAGGATGCTCCCCTGGGTCCTGCTTCGGCTGCCTTGAGAGCAATGGGCGCGGCTTTGGCGGCAATCCCTGGAAGGGCTGCTAGTACGGAGGAAAACAACGCTGATAAAAATCCACCTACGATTTTACATGAAGGTGTCATCGTTGCTTTATTTTATCTAGAAACATTTTTTAAGGCCGATCTACGTCTGACGTGCAGGTTGTAATGTGGCGAATTTTGAAGACTTATTGAAACTTAATGTGAATAAATTGTGCATTGAAGTTAGCTTAGTCAAGCCAAAAGGTCTTGAGAAAGTTCACTGATATTTCTCTTATTTCATCTCTGAAACATAAAAGGGTCTGCGTTAAGCTTCAATAGAATTTTACCGAGTCATCGTAATGGTATAGTGACACAGCGTACATAGAGTTATCAGTCGGGAGAGAACTTTATGTCAAATAATTGATCTTCAAAGGAAAGCTAATTGCAGCATATTTTAGGCTGGTGAAATCTGATGAAAGACGTGATTATTTGGGCAGAATTTTAGGAACAGTTACTTCCGATTGGTCAGTAAAGAATTAAGGCGTACACTTCGGGAAACTAGAATTTAGGGCACGAACTTGCTCAGAATTCTTCAGTTCGACTCTTGCCTTGTGAGAAGACAGAAGGTCTAACTCCGTGGGAACAACAGAATTGTGTTTCCCTCGTTAACGAAGAAAGGTCAGATAGCTGTCTTGGAAAGGAAGACAGGCTATAGAGATTTGACACACGATTGTGTGGGGGGAGAAAGAAAGAACAGCATTAAGATACGCAATTTTAATATAATATTCTATTTTCATTTTCTTTGTTTTATGCAAATGTGTTTGATATGCTTAAGATTCATGCTATGTCTCGATTATTCAAGTTCATAGGTATCTGGTGAAGAGAGTTGTATGCAATTTATTCTTAATCTTACAGTTAGTTTATTGATAGAATTGACGGATTGCATGTAATCAGATATTCAATGTGCATTATTTTCATAGGGATTTATGATGTAACCCAAAGAATGTTCAAATATGCAGTATTTCAAAGAGATTTATGACTTAACCCTAATACACAGATGTGTCATATTTTTTATGGTTACATAAATTGATTTCCTGTGTAGGATGATATTGTTGTCGTGAGTTAATGATAATTGTATATTTATATATGATTTCGCAATGCTTAAATGATCTTACAGGTTATTGGTTATTGTAGCTAGATTTAGTGAATATTATGCCATAAGTAATTGAACATTTATCTTATTGAACACGAATTGACTAGTCAAATGTAAATAAGACGTGTAGTAATGTATGCTGGTATATACGGCCGCATGTGTCTGTAGAGAACACGTGGTAATTTCTAATCAATTGCTATGCGAGGGCAATGAACTTCAAGCTAAGGTCATTTGTACAAATATAGCGTGTATCTTACCGAAATACAGGAATTTGTAAGGACCGTTATTTGTTAAGATCACATCATGTCAGAATTTGTACAGTGTGAATCGCCAATCTGAATACGAACAAACAGAGTTTCTATATATATGCAAATAATTGTTGAAACATAACAAGCTCTCGTAATACTCTCATATTTAAGGAAGCAGCTTTATACTCCGAGAGAGAGAGAGAGAGAGAGAGAGAGAGAGAGAGAGAGAGAGAGAGAGAGAGAATGGAAAGGAGAAGACAAGTAAAGGGAAACCCGATGAGTCAAGGGGAATTCCCATCTAAGAGAGGTCGGAATAAACAGGGGTCAGAAAGAGGACCAAAGCGCACGCATTAGACGTGGAAACAAGACAAGAGGAGACAGACGCCACGTGATGCTGTCAAGCGTAGAATTTTACTCTAAATCCACTACTCGTAATATGATGTAAATTGAACACTGCGACTAAATTCTATCAATGTGAATCCGTTGGATTGAAAGTGAAATTTTGGTCATGTATTAATTGAAAGTGAAATTTTAGTTATGCATTAATTGATTACATTTATTTTAGTAAATCTGTTGTATTAGTTGAAAGTGAAATTTTGGTTATGTACTGATTAAATTTATTTTTATTTATTGGTAAAGGGGGCTTGTAGTTGTTATTTCTTTCAATAACCTTGCTCAGCTATCTGTTAACGTTCCATCTATCCGTCCACACTGGGCAATAACACCGTGGGAGGTCATTCCCTTTAACGAACGCCAAATCAATTGAGAAGGCTTTAATGCTTTAAAGTCCCCGTTACACAGGTAATAGGTGATTCTTTCGTGGTTGTTATCGACGGCATTTCCTGACTGATCGGCCACATGGTAATTTCTGAGATCGCGTACGTGTTTAGGATGGGATAGTAAATGAAAGGATTAGGACGAGTTTGCATGAGTGAGCCTGGATTCACGTTAATCGAGGTGGAATAAATCGCGTTGGAAGATGAACACACAGAGGATAAGGATCACTGAGTGATCGAGCAGTTGATGAGGAGGCTATTGGCATCGGTGATATTGACGGGCAGATCTCCTTCGTACACTCCATTGTGGATCAAAGAAGTCCCCACGCTCAAACCTCAACAGAAATCCGATTGAATGGGCGATGTCGAATCGCACGAGGTAATTTCCCGAAAGCGTGATTCGAGTACGAAACGTAGAGTATTTGGGTTCGATTTTAATGTTGGTCGAGACATCTTCATTCGCGGTGATCAGTCGGGAGATTTCTGTGGCGAATGTCCGTGATGTTGTATCCGCCGGGTGAAATCGTGATAGTTTTTTGTTGAAGAACGACTACATTCAAAACCGCTTGTTGTTGACAGTGAGGTTGAAAAAGCTTTTCCAGACTGCGGCTGAGATCACGGCAATTTCGTACGACGACTACTACTGGTCGAGTTCCTACGAAGGATAATACGTGACCGATTTCGAATCGAACAACAGCGTGGTATCACTAAGAGACATTCTATATCAAGTCCTCGTACAAAATGCGATACAGATCTGACATGACTAACCTTTGATCGAGAAGATGATTGAGGATTTCTACCATTTCGTTATTGATTTCCACCCCAACATTTTTCGCTTGTTTAGAAGTGATCAGCAATTTGAGACGCGAGACGATCTCAGTGGAAGTGTGAAAATAGCGGATGTTACCGCCATAACGGAGTCCTTGTCATTCTATTGGAGGTGGTGGCCCTTCGGGTTCGTGTCTGTTTTGTTTTCCTCACGTTGTTTGGCTATCCTGATCAGATCTTGATAAATTAACGCTTTTGCCTCTTTTGCTATCTCATCACTTACCTCCACGGTAATTGTTAGGGGGTACATATCCATCTTCTCTTCGTAATATTTTCTTCTTTCATCTATCATCCATTTCTGAAGCTCCTGTTCCCGTCGTTTTTCTGCATAGCACGTATGTTTCGCTCCGATTCTTCCTCAACTTTCTTCCTTAATGAGACCATTGGCCAAGGTAATTCTTGGGTAACTCCTTTCGCACGCAGACTCTCTGTTTGAGGCTCTTGTTCTTTGCATCGAGCTGTCTCTAATCCTGAGGGAATGGAGAGGTATAAACGACCCCCTTTGCAGGCAGGCTCTCCTTTGGAGGCTCTTGTTCTTTGAACTCTAATCCTGAAGGGATGGAGGAGACGTAAAAGACGAGAGATTCCTCCGTAGGAGGGAGCAACCTCTGAGCTTTTCTTGTGCTCTCATAAATTGTTCTGATATTTTCATCAGCTCTCCGTAAGTCAGCTTCTCTGACTCTTCTTCAACGTTTCTTTCATCTCTCTAGTGCGAGGTTTAGAAAGAAATTCTATCTCTTCATTGTAAAACTTCTGTCTTTCGTCTTCGATCCATTTTTCATGTTCCTCCTTCGCATCTTTGGCGACTTTCTTTCTTTTGGACTTCGTAGATTCTTCCATGGGTTGTCTCGTGAGCGTTGGAAGATGTGACATCTCTACGACTCCTCGATAAGCTTTTTCTCTGAGTTTACTTTCCTCCTGCAGGGTATCTTTGCAGTCTCTTAACTTGCCTACAAACTTTAACATGCATTCCTTATCAGCTTCGTCCGTTTTCTCTCTGGCAGAGGTGCCATAACTCTGAGTGATGGAGTTTAATATCCTGTAAACTGCAAGAGCGTTAAAGTAATCGTTAGCGTAGGACAACGTGGTTTTGACGAGTTCCTGCATGATGGGAAAATTGACGTCCACAAATTGTTTCTAGCCACATGATATTGGGTTTGTCAGGTCATTCCCTAAACTTAAGCGTGCTGCACATATTGGCATACGCCTCATCAATCACCTTAATTTCACGTTTTCTTTCTTCACCTTTGGATAAGGGTTCAATAATTTCCTTCTTTTTCTCCTCGCTTCTGCTTTTTGTTCCGCTTCGGCTTGTGTTATCATCACGGGGACGCCAGCTTCTGGCGCTGCCCTGACTAACTCCTGCAGCAGTTCCTGCTGATGTTGTTGAGTCGATTTGAGTGTGTCCAATAACTGATCTTGCTTGACATCGTACGTCGTTTCGTCCTCGTCAAGTTTGGACAGAATGGGCTTGAACAATTCTCCAGCCATATCGCACAGAAAGGATTGTTGACCTACTTTGTCTTCGAGAACGCTTTGACGTAACGCCGGCCGTTGGTCGATAAACTTCTTGAGGAGGTCCTCGCGTTGACTACGTGTGGTAACTTCTTCGAATGAAATGGCGACCACAAAGTGATTAAGCACATATACTAATCAGGCAAGTAAAATTCGTCAGAGCCTTTGCGATAGCGTTCCGTGGCAGTCTCCACATCGCGATGAAAAGTCATGAAATCGTGTTTGAAACTCGACGTTGTTGTGGCAGAGCAGTCATTGAATTGGGAGGCAGAGATGCCAAGGCAGTGGTCTCACGCGATCGCATCGATGTCTCCGTTCTCCAGTCATGAAAACACTACAAAGCAACCTGTGTTCCGTCAGATGTACTTAGGCACATAGTAGTGCGACTGAGTAAGAAAAAGAGTGTTACAGTGCTTGTGTAGCGATAGCGAAAAATACTCGCAGATCTTAGTCTTGTTCTCGCGATCGATTTAAATGTCGTCAAACACGATGATCTTATGTAGGGCTGAACCCAGTTGTTCCACAGGCTGAATCTCTTTTGGATTCGCTATAGTGAAGACGTTTCCAGTGAGGCAGGAATCTCCAAACTCGTGCAGAGTGTAGTATTTGTCTTGATGGGAATTAAGCGTGTAAATGACCACACGATCGTACTTGAGCATGTTATTCAGAAGCATGTTCATGAGGAGATTGGTTTTTTCACGATCCGGGGACCCACGATCATGTAATGGCAGTCCGACAAAAAATGATGTGGATGCTTTTGGGTGTTTTCCTTCGTGTCCAAGTTAATGATGTTAATTTTCTATACACCATGTCGTACACCTCCTTTGGTACGTTGATTGGATCGGGAAGTTCAGTCAGTCAAGATAATCAAGTCAGTCGCTCTGGGGATTCCATGAAGGGTCATCTCAACATGAGCTGCCACAGTCTCACTAATCTCGAAGAATGAGTTAACCGCCTCCGGACGCCCATGCCGCGCGATGACGAAATTGTCTCTGATGAGTGGAACGATGACGGGAAATCTCAACATGGGTGGCATGAACTTGTACGGACTTCCTTCGGTGGCAGCATCATCTTCTCAATCCGTGAGAGCCTCCGATATGGAGGTATCGCTGGCTGGCAAATACGATAAAACGGACGGTACGGTCAATGGCAATGTCGTAGTGACTGCCACATTTTCCGTAGCAGGTCAAGAAATGAGCGATCTATTGATGTCCTCTCCGACGTCTGGAACCTTGTCTCAGAATCCACGACGTGTAGGAGTGTACAGTGGACTCAATATGAGAGTGACGATGGTTTATCACTTTGAAACTAAAGATCTTTCCATCTAAATAGATAGAGAGGCGAGTGGAAATTATACACCCATCACCGTGCAAACCGTCGAAGGATTTCACATCATTAATTCCAGTTACTACGATTTGATGGATGTCAATGATAGTCAAATTGTTTTGTACCAAACCACGTCGATGGAAAACCAGAAGCTGTGCGGGCATCCTACCACGTGGTCCATCACAGATAACACTCACGCAATTTCGTATGCTCAGCTCAATGCGTTGGTAAGCACTAAGTTATCCACGACGGGAGGCACCATGACGGGAATTATCACCATGTCGGGAAATGCTACCAAAGGTCTTCCCACGACGACTCCCTCAAGCGATGATACCTCGGCGACTTACGGATATGTGAAAAGTTATCCGGTCTACAAAAGAGGAGATACGGTGACGGGCCACGTGTTTTTAGAGGTGGGTGCACGATTGATGATCACGGACTATCCTTCCGTGTTCGACACCGAGGCCACGCCCAAGCAGTACGTGGATAAGAGACGCGTCAAAAATAATCATGGTCACGTTCTCGTGTTATCCGCAGCGACGGGAAATCGATGTGAATTTTTGGTCTCGGTGCCGTCGGAATACGATGCCTCTGACATGGCTTATCTAGTGTTTTCTCAGCACTCAGTCGCGAGTAATACCGCTAACGAGTGGGCAACGGATGGAGTGACTTCTAATTTTTGGATGCAGGTGCAAGTTCCCGTGCCCGTCTCGATCTGGACATTTCAGCTGCGTGGACGTGTGACAGCGCATACTCACCTGGAGAATCGAGGGCAATAAAACCAATGCTAGTGCCGAGGTGCTTAATAATGGAACGACGGCTCTGGGAACGACCGTGTTGGAATTCACGACGATTATCACCAATACCAAATACATCGCTTTTAAATTTGTGGGACTAACGCAGAACCTGCCAATCCTGGCTTGAGTTATTTTCAAATATTACTTTGCATGAGTTAATATAGAGCATGGCTGAAATCGTGCGAATCGCTATCAGTTGCTGTTTGACGATACGTATAGGCAGGACGCGTCGTACGCGGACAACTATCAGCATGTGCTTAAGCAGACCACAGGAATACACGAGGCGCTGAACAAGGTAAGAAATGCAGGTAAATTATCCTTTGAAGAGACGTACGAACGATGGAAAGATCACGAGGTCAAAAGTCTCATCTGTCGGTGGAACACATGCGGCAGGAGCAGCTCAGAGAGGCCATTGGTCGGTACTGGACCGTCTTTAAATTTTGTAACGATCAAGAGTCAACGCGGTTAGTCAAAACCATCGAAGGTCTCGTCCAGGACCTCGTGGACACCATCATGAAAACGGGCTATGTATAGTGACGCCGTTTTGGTTGAGAGGGAGACGACGAGGCCCACAAAAAAGATCACGATGCATGGACAAAGTGGTATCCCGAAAACGCTTTCGCGGGAACCGAACCCTGTGTGACGCTATCAACAAACATAAGTTTTTCAATCAGGTAGGACTGGAATATGAAGATGTGGACGCGATTATGGCGGTGATGGCACTCGATGAACGCTCTGGAGGTGCTTCTGATGATGATGAGTTATCCGCAGTGTATCTAGACAAAACCATGGAGGCTCTGTTTTACATGCTTGTGTATGATAAGCATGACCTACCTGACATGAACGTGATCTCGGCAGCGCATCGCTATTTAGAAAGTCTCAAACTATCTGATCGTGTATTTGAATCCACCTTGCGATATGTGAGTAAGTTTAACAAAGGAAGTTTCATGGCTATTCCGGAGGCTGAACCGGAATTGAAAAAAAATCATTGAGGATAAAATTTAGATGCTTTATGAGTTTTACAGATATCATCATAAGCTTACATCGCTGCTGCCAATGTTCTTGCAGTTTATCTCTACTTTGAGGAGATTCAGGTGGAGGCTACTCCAGATCTACTTGCCTATCTTGTCAAACTCAGTCAGCACACATACATAAAAACAATGAGTGAGATAAAAAAAAATCAAACGTTCAGTGTGGAGAAGTACACAATATTCATGAGCGAACAACTGATGGAGCTTGAAACGTAGTCGAAGAGTTTAGTCAACGCAGAATGATCATCGACTTCAACCACATCGATGAAAACTTGTCGGTAGAGCAGCCGCACGAACTAGGATCCTATTATTGCTATTATCATGTAGATTCTATGTCTACAAGCACGCGTACCGACGTTACAAACGCATCCTGAGAGTCATTTCGATGATTCCGATCGTCGTGACTTCTACGGAAGTGATTACGGTAGCGATGGAAAATCCGATGATGTTGATTTTATCCGTAGCTGGACTGACCATGCGGACGCTGATGAAATGCATCAAGCCACGGATAGAAACAAAAGATATACTACCAAACAAGTTAAGCTGACCTATCAGAAAATGCTAAACAAAATCCGATCGTATCTGCGTGGAGCTCCTTTTGACATGACATTGCTGATCAGTGAAATGAGAATCATGGACGACCTCATCGTGGACATGGTAGGCAATCAGTGCTTGTCACTCAGCCGATTTGAAAAAAATTACGATCAAAAATATAGAGAGAATGTTTGACCAAGAGGTCTTTGTGACCGATGTGATTTTTCATCCTCCCGAAACACGCCACGAAGCCATCGAGAAGTTTTACGAAATCACGTTCCTGTGAACATCGAACTGACGTTGACAAAAGTATAAGGAGCAGCGCGTGGGCTGGCGATCCTCACGCGAGAGCAATGGGCGGAATTATCTCAGGACAGCGTGGTGAAGATCTTCTACGACAAACACCTGATCAGGCAGCACTGCATGAGATGTCTGAGTGGAAAAACGCTGAGAAAGATCTTAAAGTTATCTTAGTATAGAATACCATGGAGAACGTAATGATAAGTAATGGCGTGTCGGACCATACGCCACATCTGACGTATGCCATCGTGGAAAATCGGAAAGATCTTGGAGGCCATCGTAAACGCGTTCCATCTCAACATAGATATCCGCTTGAATCTCACGCTCACCAAAGTCGTAGGCATGGGACACGATCTTGTATTACTCACGGCGACACAGCAGAAAAGCTCTATGACAGTGGCACTCTCAACATCTCCTACGATAAAAGATCTCATTTTCATGCACTGCCTCTCCTGCATGCATCGAGAAGAACTCCTCAAGTTGCTGCACAGAACAGCAGAATAACACAAAAAAGGAGCGAAAACATGGTTTTGAAATATGTTTTTGCTATCCATCAGGTCTTATCTCTAAATTGCACAGCCGATTATCCGAGGTATCGCCGTTGAGATGAAAGATGAAATATCCGATGGGAACTACTCCTCGATGAGCTTCAACCACAAAACGATGATGGTACATCGTGGCCCTCACTCCATGAACAAACTCATGAACGATTAAATAACAAGTCGTGCTAAACCTCACTATGTGTCTGATCTTCGGGCGTACGTTACGCACTTCTCCTTCTATGTTAGCCTCGTAACGACTAAACACGGGATGCACTTTCCACTGCGTCATGCTTAATCTTAGCCAAGAACTCATTGAACAACGTTGAATGGTTTTTGGGCTTCTGGGTAGTTCTCGCTTTTTCATAGTAATATTTAATCGCCGGGATGTTTCGTCCTCCACAGCGCTGATACACTTGGAGTTGGCTTCGAAAAACCCTTCCCGAGACCCCAAGCAGCGTTTCATCCCTGGACTTCCACGCTTGATCAGAGCATAAAGCTGTGCGCAGTACTCTCTTGTACAGAACTTGTTGCACTTTTCCGTACTACCCTGAGGTAACCACAAACACTTCTGTGTCCCACGCAGAGGCATTGTGCAATGCAATAGATGAATATTTTTTTTTTGCTACACAACAAGCAACTGAAGAAATGACAGGACTATATTATATAGCATCTCTATCACTGCAAGGATAGACTAATATCTTGTCTATGGAATATGATCTAGGAAGAGAGTTTATCCTTCGGCATGATCTTGCTCGTCGACTAATGACCATCGCTCAGTCGATGCAGGGTACTAAGATGCCCTATCACAGATCGAATGCCGCTCTGCATGAGCACATCGAACGAGGCAGAAGAGACCTTAAGACGATGCGCTGAGGTACTTCACGTCGTAAGCTCGTTTACGAGTACAAGGCGATAGCAGGACGAGAGATCCCTCACCACTCAGCAGTACCTGAAGAAACTGAGAGACAAATACAAAACACTCACCGGAAAAACCGCTCAGACTGCCAAACTTCTTCGACTTCAACATGAAATCCTCAGTCAATCACGTCGAGCTTATATCGAGACAAAACTACCTAACATCGATCCACAAACCCACAACGCGATCACATCACACGTCTTCCACCCCCTCGACGCGTTGAAAAAGCGTACAGAAATGCGGACAAAGGATTAATTTACGATCATTCCCATATTCCGCAGCACGGATTGGACCCATCATTCCTGCAGTGCATTCTGCACCCTACCATCCAAGCAGAACTGCTAACCCACTAGGCCATCAAACTGTGGGTCGCTTTCAGTATTCATCTGGTCAAGGAGCAGAAGTACATCGACGTGTGGATCAGAGCCAAATCTCTCATCGATCTTCGCGGTGATGATTTTTGTCATATCGTTGATATCGCCTGGTCGTTTATCCAGCGTCGTATCGAAGATTAGCAAAAGTCAGGATCAGCCTGGGTCTTCGCGGGAGTCAACTCCACCTTGTTTCGAACGTCTAAATTCACACCGCTGCGTGAAAGCAAGTACGTGCCACTATCCAAGCAAATCCTGGCTACCAAAGCCCGTATCGATGTCGAAAACAACGATGACTACTTCCTTGCGTGGGCTGCTCTTTCCGCGTTACATTACGCTGAGGACAATGCTGATCGCGTCTACAAGTACAAACCGTATTTTAATACTCTCCACACCACCGGAATCAACTTTCTGCAGCTGTCAAAGACGTCTCTAAACTAGAAGCGCTCAACGAAGGACTCTCTCTCTCTCTCTCTCTCTCTCTCTCTCTCTCTCTCTCTCTCTCTCTCTCTCTCAACGTGTTTGGACTCGATCACAATAAAGCAGGCGATAAGCAGTTCGTCGTCTGTCCACTGATGATCTCTCCCACAGCCTCACAACGCAGTATAAATTTACAGCATTACCAAAACCATTTCGTATACATCAAATACTTCAGCTGGTTATGTCGATCTCAATACACGCAGCACAAAAATCATGGGTATTTCTGCTATCGCTGTTAGCAGTGCTTTCCTTAATCACAATGACTACGCGATCACATCTCGTCAGGATACTGTCAAAAACTACAAGCCATACAGATGACACGCGAGGAAACACTAGAGTTCGAACACTACTACAAAAAAATACTCGCACACGTTTTACTTCGTCTTTGATTCAGAAGCGATCCTTGAAAAAGTATAAGAACCTTCTCCAGATGCCATCCATTCTTTTACTCAAGTAGAACATAAACACATCCCCTGTGCGATCGGCTATAAAACCTGCTGCTTTGCTGATAAACGTTTGTCTTCGTCCTATCAACAGCAACGAGGTGAGGATTGTGTTGTCTGGTTGTTTGAACAACTCGTCACGGAGTGGAAACCCATCCACGAACTCCGAAAAATCCAACGCCAAACAATACCCACACCTCCTCTCAACTGAGACAACACACCTCAGCACAGCAATGCCACATAAGCGAAGAGTACTTTCAACTTCATGATCACAAGTCAGAGACCACTGCCATGTCACCGGTCACCATCGATGAGCTGCTCATGCCGATTGTAATCTACGCTTCAAAGAACTAGACTTCCTTCCAGTCATCGCTCATAATCTACGAGGATACGATGGACACTTCTTCATCGCAGCACTCAGCCATCCGCGAGTCAAGACACTTCTCGCCGAAGTGGGTTTCTGTCCCATCAAATGAATCCCCAACAATTTCGAAAAATTCATGTCGTTTTCGATTATTCCCTTTCGCTTCATCGATTCCTTCCAGTTCATGGAGTCGTCATTAAAAGAACTCGCTAAAACATGTCCTAAGTTCATGCATCTAGAAAAAGAATTTGGACCTCAGGCCCGTCAGGAGATTATCCCTACGTCGATGCCAGATTCAATGAAACCTCATTACCCGCTCTTGATACCTTCTATTTTCACTCACATCTCTCCCATATCACGAAGGAAGAGTATCAGTATGTGAACAAGATATAGAACGATCTCGGATATCACACTCTCGGCGATCTGTACTTGAAAACTGATGTGCTTCTACTCATGGATGTCTTTGAAAATTTTAGACATATGGGTCTAGATCATTATCAGCTCGATCCACTCTGGTAATTCACCTCATCCGGTCTCTCCTGCAATGCCCTTCTCAAGACGAGTTAATTACAACTGGAACTCTTCTAAGATCCAGACGTGTTCATGTTCATCGAGAGCATGATTCGAGGAGGTATCTGAACCATTAGCCAAAAACACGCTGTGGCCAATAACAAATATATGAAACACTACGATCCATCCCAACCCTCCACACGCATCCTCTATATCTATGCCAATAATCTCTATTGATGGGCCATGATACAATCCCTTCCCGTAGGAGATTTTCACTGGATCACCGGAGAACAAATCCTCCAAGAAAGACAAGCAAGATATCAGGATGATTCATGGGGCTATTTCGCTGAAGTCGATCTGAGTATCCACAACATCTCCTCGACGCTCATAACGATTATCCCTTCTCCGCTGAACCACTCCTTATCACACCCTCCATGGTTTCTCCTCAACATCTCGAACAAAAACACAATTCGAAATCGGAGATGCCAAGGTCAAAAAGCTCGTACCCAATCTCCATCATAAAACATACTACAAGATACATTATCGACTGCTCGAACAAGCTCTTCAACATGGACTCGTTCTTAAACAAGTTCATCGAGCTCTCAAGTTTAAACAATCTCCGTGGATGAAATCCTACGTCGACTTCAATACCCAACAACGAGCCAAAGCCACTTCGGACTTCGATAAATAATTTCTTTAAACTCATGAACAAACAGCGTCATCGATAAAAAAAAACATGGAAAATATCAGACGCAGAAAGAAAATCGAAATCGTCAATAACCCAGGAAACGAGATAAGCTGGTAGCCAACGATGCCTTCCTCAGCATGAAAATCTTTCACAAAGAATTGGTCGTCATCGAATCTAGAAAAACATATCTTATGCTCGATAAACTCATCTGCGTCGGTCCAGCCGTTCTTCGACCTTCCCAAAATGCTCATACTCGAGTTTCATTACGACTTCATCCAACGATAATATGGAGATAAAGCCAAGCTACTCATGACTGATACCGATTCACTCCTCTATGAAATTCACACGGACGATGTATACGCAAGATTTCTATCAACACTGAGATCTCTTCAATCTTATCGATTATCCAGAAACAAACCCATTTCACTTTAAAGATAATAAAAAGAAACCTGGAAAGTTCAAAGATGAAACTTGTGGCATACCTGTCACAGAATTCATAGGACTTCGATCCAAAATGTATTGCATCACGCTCGAGGATAATACCAAAAGAAAAAGCCAAAGGCGTAAAAGAAATGGTCATCGGTCACATTGCCACTATCGATCATTACAGACAGTCATTACAGGGACATCTACGTTACTACTGTATGAGAACATTCCAATCACAAAGACATCAGCTGTCCACCCTACTCATCAATAAAAAAGGACTACGCTCCTTCGATGTTAAACGCTACTCCAATGATGGTATTCACACACTCGCACATGGACATTATCGTACGTAGTGAGAAAACAAGTGAGCCAGAAACCCTGGGTTCAACGTGAGCCAGAAGGAAAAAGTGAGCCAGAATCCCCACAACCCATAAGTAGAACTCCATGGGAGCTCTCCTGCTCACTCGTTTATCACGGAGTGATGTACAGGTGAGCCAGAATCCCCATTTTCTTCTACTACTTCCGTTACATTCAAAACAAAAAAAAAATGTTTAATTGGGTTAAAAGATACAGTTACAGAAGATCAACCATTGGAAAACCCGTTTGAGTTCCCCAGATATAAACATAATTTTTCAACTGTCTGGTAGTATTCTCATTAATGTAAACTAAATATATGTCTGTCAAACACACATGTTCCAATGCATACAAAATGCAAGTCAAGTGGGTCTGAAAACCTCATACGTTTTCAAAACGTTATTTAAATAGCGCTCATCTGTTATTAGGTCACGGGGTCCCTAATGGCCGAGTGGTCTAAAGCGCTCACGGTTATGGATCATTGCCATCTCACCTCTGTCTGCGTGGGTTCGAGTCTCGGGTTCGGCCAATATGGGTATGTGAGAAAGCTTGCCAGTAGCTTCTCGTGCGTCGGTGGTTCTTTCCGGGGTTTTCTCAGGTTCTTCCTCCACCATTTATACTGGCCGCTATGTATAGCCTATCTTGTGCTGAAAAGTGGCGTTAAACCCTACAACAACAACAACAACAATTATTAGGTCATTAATAGACACACATGCCTTAAGTTTTTGAATTTCTTTATTTTTACATTGTTAGAACTTTTAATCGGCCCTATATGACCAGTATTGCGCTGACGTGCCGTTAAACCCTATACATGCAAACATAAACATAAATTCCAAATCTAAATTTGTCGGCAAAACCGTGTAACAAAGTTCTAGATCAAACTCAAAAAAGTAAATGGCGTAAATATTCAATGCGGTTATGTAAACACGGTGTAGGAACGGATGTATGTTTTTCGGAAGTTGCGATTTTTTCAAGCCTGAGTTTTGACATCCACGATTCTCATTTGGATTACATTGTGCAACATTTAATATTTACAACCTGAACCGTCTGCATGCAGGTAAGATATTTACTTACATGTTATAGACAATACCTAGAATCTAAAACCATTTAGATATTTTGCTGCATCCTGCACGTGACTACAATCTCAAACTCGACTTACAGAAAATGATATCACAGGAAACAAAATTACAAACCCTTTTGGCGACTTTTAGCGTATTTCTGAATACTTCTAACACATTTCTTAACGTAAATTTCTTGAAAAAGCTTTATATCCAAAAACTACCCAAGGTGGCGGAAGTCAAGCAACTGTATGATCATCTGCTGGACTTGCGATCAGACTTAGTAATAAAACAATGTCGCTACAGCAATCACAATAACCGGTAACGGTCACACTATGGCGTCCATACACTGTGCTAAATACAGAGATATATGTCTGTTATATTTTTTTCCACGGTCTTTGTGTTTTTCCCTTTTTGTTTTGCTTTTGTTGTTATTGTTGTTTCGTTGGGGACTTTTTTCTTTGGGGTGTGTGTAGGGTTTTGGGGCTTAATTGTGACAACAGGTTTTGTACTACAGACGTCCAAAAGAAAAAGTAAAATCTTTTCAGACCATCAACATGAGGAACAAGTGACTAACGCGAGCTTAACGTTGAATACAAAGCAATAACCTGAAGGAAAAAAAAACATACCGAGTGACAAAATGACCTCTGATTACCCCCATGACCAGTTCTGGCATAGAACCCTGTCTATCATACATTAAAAAAAGACAAGATAAGTAACGTCAGCGCAGTAGTGGGGACATTTAGGCCGATTAAAAGTTCTAAAAATGTAAAGATAAAGAATTTCAAAAACTTTATGCATGTTTATGTTTTTATGACCTAATAACAGTTATGAGCACTTTAAGGCACTTAAATAATATCCATGCATGTGGTTCGCGATGTTATTTAAGTATTACATTTTGAGCCAATCATAATTCGCCGTTGAAGTGTGTGCCGTACAGTACGTATATTTTGAAAATCAGTGTATCTTGTATTCGAGCTGAATGGACTCGAGATGACAAATGTATTGCACTTCCATGGGACTGGATTCCTAAAGTTGAATCGAGTTAATGGTTGGTAGGAACTTATTTCTGCATTTTCCACTATTCTCAGAATAATGAAGGAACATACCGTAGAGTCGCAAACACTGTATTTCTCAGTAAATATCACAAGTTGCACAAGAGCGTAAGTTTGTCCCGGCAGGCAAAAATTTGCGCAATTTGTAAGTTTCGAAGCGAGTACCTTCAGTTTGTTGCAACGCAAAAACGTAAAATGTGACTTCATGAATAGAAAAATATCTCAGGAGTAAAACGAGCCATAGATTAAGGTCCTGTGCCTTCAACGACGGAAATAGCAGAAGAAGATTGAGTCAGGTGTGGAACGAAATTTTTGGAAGTTACTTTGTCTCTTTTATAGTTTGATAGACAGGGTCCTATGCCAAGACTGATCATGGGATTAATCCGAGGTCATTTTGTCACTCGGTATGATTTTTTTTCCCCCTTCAGGTTATTGCTTTTTTCAACATTAAGCTCGCGCCAGCCACCTGTGATTTCACCAAGAAAGCTTATCGAAGAAAAGAATAAACAAAAGAGAAACAAAATGGAATGGGAGCAACGTCATATAACCTGAGTCTCGCGAGACTCCCAGAGTTTGGTTTTGTTTGGTGTTCTACGGTACAGCAGCACCTAAGGTTATTTAATGCTAATGCAATTGGAGTAAATTGTCTTGCCCCAGAACACGCCCTATATCTGATAGTCGGATGCGAATCTGCACCCTTTCGGTCCGAATTCGGCTTGCCAACCACTGCGCCACTGCAGCTCAAGTGTCTAGCAGTAAATGCATAGGGGAAGATGCTTCAGGCCTATTCTACATCTCAAACCCGCAAAGGATGGGTGGGTGGATTCTGAGAGCTCTACGCCAAATGAGAATCTGGAAAATGCCTTACACAATTGATTGTTAATCTCAAAACGAGGATTAACAAATTTAGTCTGTCAAACTTGCTGACTGGTTGATAGGCTTGTCAACGTTCTTTACTCAAGATTTAGATCAAATAAATACTCGGTGTTGTATATTATTTGGACAGACAACAAAGTATGTACAAGCGGTATATGCGTTCGATTCTGCGCGAACATCTTGCAGAACATGACGCTCAATGACTACGAGCTTACAGGCGCACGCATTGTAACGATTTTTAGCCAATATATTCCCCCCACCACTAAAGGACATAAATTTCAAGTTTATGCATGTAAACGAAGGGTGTCGATGAACTTATATATATATATATATATATATATATATATATATATATATATATATATATATATATATCAAGAATGAAAACAAAAATGAGCGACATCAATATGTTTCGATCAGCTGTATAAACCTTTAGGAGACTTTTACTTGGAGTAGATCTCCTGTAGTCACGCGATAGTGTGACTGAACGAGACTAGTATGTGTATATCTTAGTTTGCCATCGAAATCATGAAGAACATATGCATATAAATCATAATTATTGGATCATCAGCCTCCTAATCCATACTGTCCCATAGACCCTCTCTTGCTGCATATCTGTGAATCATGAATTTTCCTATATCTTCTTTTGTTGAATCTAACATCTCTTGCTGCACCTATGGATTCTCCTTGTGATACACATTTCTTAGAATGGGGTCAAAACTTAATGACATTCACTTTCTTCGATGTATAAGACCAAATGTTCTTACAATATGGCCCAACTGGCTTTTTTCCCCATGTACCTATCTGATATTTTGGATGATATCTCTTCGTCTTTTGTCTCATCTTGCTTAATCTTCGAAGCATCCTCACCTGAGATGACAGACTGGAGTACTGTATTCGCTTGTCTCTGCTCGTCTACTGTGAACATCTTTATCATTACATTGCTTAGTGTGGCCCTTGGTCAAATACATTTCTTTGCGTCTCTGTGGTCAATCTCTCGAACAGTGTCTAATCCAAAGCTGACAATACTACCATTGTGGGAGGTGCTGAATAGAGCATGTTTCATTTGTCTGTGAAAATGACTTGATTTGTAATGTTTTATCAAAAGCTGTGAACAAAATCCAGCATAACTGAAAGCTCCATTTAAGAATGAGAATGGAAGTGAAGACTTCACACAGGCCAGAAGTAAGCTGTATCTATATTTTCCTCCTAGTCTTTCAGCAACGGCGAGGGCTACAATTTCATCAAAATGTCTCATTATATCAGTATGCAGGGAAATGTTTTATTTTCAGTGGATGTTTTCTTAATGAATTCTTTCAACATTTATCCCCATCTCACTTCAAGCTGGCTGACAGATAACTCATGATCACACAATATTTTTCTCAGCTCCTCTGCATGTGAATGTGGTAGCGAGTCGATGAACGTGACTAGAACCGAGATATGCAAAGCTGCTGACAATCGCCAAACGATTTGCGTGGCTGTCTCGATGTTCTCAAAAGTTACTAATTTACTGCAGTCTTTTTCAACATCGTCATATCTCATATATTTCAGTATATGAATGAGGCCCGATGTTTCATAGGCTGATATTAAATTCATGATTTGGACTTTCTCAA
>JAECUM010005855.1:0-14805 GCA_016617855.1 Megalonaias nervosa | reverse complement strand
CTGTTAAGATGGTTTGTCACTATAGACAAAGAATTCATTTGTGTAACAATAGATAAATTCAGTGCATTTTATATCAACTTTGCGGCTTCCTTTCATGGAGCCTCAGAATTTCTCTACTCCAAACCAATGGTTGTATATACAAGTTGAAACAGCCAACGATGTCGCCAGTAAAAAAAATCGCCAGATGGTATATTTTGCTGCCAATAAGGAAAAAAATTGCAATTTGCGACATTGGCGAAGCCCTGCACACTTCCTGAATAACTCTTTAAACATTATTTTTTGTACTTTTAAGAAGAAAACACTATTTTTTCGTGTATGAGAAAAATACATATAAAATTTCAGGAGCCACGCCACGATCGTCTTGTATTTTTCATACACGATCTCTTATATAAAATGATAATAAACTTTTTTTTGTTTTTTTTCGTACTTTTAAGAAAGAATTTTTTTTCGTGTACAAGAAAAATTCATGTATATGAAATTTCGGGAGCCACACCACAACCGTGTTAATCCGAATTCGTGTTATAATGGAGCGTGCTATAGCGGGGTCACACTGTATATATGTATATATATATATATATATATATATATATATATATATATATATATATATATATATCCTAAACTGTTTCCATGATAATAGAAAAACATGTTGAACATTCTAAGTATCTTAAGGTACCTGTAGACTTGCCGAACATGTATACCAAGTTTGGTTGAAATACCCCAAATGGTTTGCAAGTTATGCTCTAGACATAAAAATATTAAAATATACAGGTACTATATTCAAAAATAAAAACGTTTACAGACATACAGGTACTACATCCAAAAAAAGACTGTTATGAAGTAGATCATGTGAAGCTGATGCAGGTACATGTAACTGACCTGTGAAATTAAAGTCACAAATTTACTAAAACTATGGTGTGATATTAAAGCTAAAACTTAACTGTTACATTATTTATTAATATTTATGTTGCTTATCTTCTTTTTGTCCATATAATAACATTAGTTCAATATATAAGAAGTTTTGCTCATCTCTTGTTGCTTTCACTTCTGTGTTAATGTATATTTGTATGTCACATAATAACAGTAGGCTTTTGTAAAAAGTAGGATCTCTAATTGATAATAGTGAATTTCTCTGATAACAGTAACAGTTTCAGACAAAAATGCCCCAATTAGAACAAAAAGGGTTAGATGTCAAACTACCCCCAGGCAGATTACCCCTGAGATTAATGAGGTTTGGCATCTAAGGGATAAATTCCATATGAAGAAAAAGATGAAAAGCTATAGAAAATAGATGATGCACCTCGGGATAATAATAACTATATGGCATAAATTAAAAGTAAAGCAAAACAATTTACAAATGATACAAATTAATGAGATAAATCTTGCTATATTAATGTAGACATAAAGGAAAATAAGACAAAACTAATAATTTTAAAGATATTAAAACTTAGCAGAATGTATATAAAAAATGTAAAGATAAAAGTATAGTAGCACATCATCAGAAAAGTTCCCAAACTGTTCACGTAAAAGTGCTCACTCAACAGGAATACACTGTCAGGTGGAATTGTCACCTTCTTAGCTAAATAAAATGGCCATAAAACATGAGATTCATGTGGGCCTGATACTGCTCATCAGTCTTGCACAACATAACAGATGACTATTTCACAAAGCAGTCTAAGATATGATGTATTGTAAGTACATGTAAATTATCTCCGTCAGGAATAATCTTCACTGTACCAATTTTAACAATTCTTTCTAAAGATAAAGGCACTCTTAATATGTAGCCTCATGCCCATGATCAAATTCAACCAGATCTTGTTGACAATTATCCCAACAGATAAAAAATGTGGTTTAAAGAGAGGTAACTAGGCTAGTCAATCAGATGCAAAATCACATCATTAATATGCATGGATTTCTGAAACTCTCCTAGATACTGATGATATATGCCCATATTTCAGATTTGATCAAAATCAGATCAGAATTATGAATTCCAGAGTGGATATAAACTTAACCAATCACATGCTGGATCACCTCCTCAGACGGTTCAAGATCTTGATGATGATTGTATATATATATATATATATATATATATATATATATATATATATATTGTTTTTTTTCAAGTTTCATAAAAAATTTGATGAGAAATGTAGCCTGCAGAATGGCAACAAGTTCAGTCAATCAGATGCATGATCACCTCATCAATATGCTATTATGTACTCATTATTGAACTCATCTGAGAGTTTGATGATATAATCTATCAGTCTCTTAAGTAACCCCTTGTGACAATGTAGGGATAAAAAGACATTTAAAAGGAAAACAATAAGGCAAAATATGGATATTTATATGTCTATTACTGAAAAAATAAAAACTTTTACTCAATATCCTGTGCAAATCTGAACAAAAGTATGCTCTTATGCACTACCGTGGTTTTTGTTTTTTTGTCCAAACTGCATCTACTGTCTTAAACACGTAGCTCCACATTGCAGAGACCATAACTGAATTTGTTTTGCTGTGGCCTTGCATGCAGTGTCTAACTGATTTTCAATATAAAATGGATAACAAGTGGGGATAGTAGCACCACTTTGGATAAAGTAGGGAAGATACATTAAAATCTTTAAAATATTTAGTAATGGTAACCATACTTAATGGATAAAAGGCATCATTTGTAAAAAAAAAAAAGTATAAAGAAAAGGATAAAGGCCTTCATGCAGTAATGCTTTCTATCAAATTCGGTGACATTATTTCAGTGGATTTTAAGAAGTTTCTATCTTTAGTAGTGATGGCCATATTTAATATAGCTGATTGATGTCATTTTGTACAAACTTGATTTCTGTCAAATATTGGAGGTTCTGAATAAGTCATTTCAATGTTTTTCTATTTTTTGTAATGGCTGCCATACCTCATAGTAGATATGCATCCTTCATACAAACTTGAAAGGCCTCTGTGCCAGGAGCTGTTTTTGTGAAAGAGCTGTTGAAAGGTTTTTTATATTTTTAGCAATGGTGGCCAAATCTGATGGCAGACAGGTATAATTTGTATAAAATGTTAAAAGCTTTTATGCTAGTATGGTCTCTGTAAAGTTTGATTAAAATTGATCCAATGTTTTATTATAAGTTGAAAATATCAACTGTTGATGGATGAATGACAGACATAAGGTCAAACCATAGTATCAGCTGGCTTTATAAGCAGATGAAATACAATTATTAAATCAAAATCAAGTGTCCTGGTTTATTTTGTTTAAGCTCTGCTGAATAAACCAAATTAATAGGTCACTGTAGCATACTTAAGGTCATGACACACCTCCATCACAAGACGCACTCACACTACAGGTTCAGTTTCCATATGTGAAATAAGATTTTCAGCCTGGATCATGTGATGGATAGATTCTTGGATGAACAGAAATAACAGATTCTATAAAATGTCCACGCCTTAAAGCAGTGTTACATAAGTAATGACAAACTCTGCTTACCCACATTAATGGGGAGTCTCTTTGCTAGAGGAGCTGAGTTATCTTTTCTTTTACGAGGTCTATCTTTTTCTGGGTGCTGCTTTAATTTCTGCTTTAGCTTTCCTGCACAAGATTCAACCTTCTCTTTTCTTGGAACTTTAGAACCTTGACCTCTTTTGACAGCACTCTCATAGTCTCCATCACTATCTTCTTTGTTTTTTGAATAATATCCACCTTGATGATGTTCACTGTTACTCGGGTCTGTCAAGAAAGCAAAGCTAGGTAATTTTCTTTTGTTCACACTGATAAAATGCATTTGTCCCCTGGGTTACGAGTTTGTATTGCACTAGACACTTAATAGAAATATTAATCACTAACTATACATGTGACAGTAATGGCAGTCAGGTCAAGAAAGAGCTGGAGATTCTCAAAATTTGGTCTGGAATTTTGACCTCCAGCGAACGCTTTTCATCAGACCTAACTTTAGCATGCAAAAGGGCAAATATTACAACTAGTGAACAAACTTACATTTTTATTGATATTAAAATATGAACATCATCTCATCAAATCAGTCCTTTCACAGTAACTTGTTGCTTTTCATACACTTATATTAACCACAAACATTTTTATCCTTTCTTATGACATCATTGCCTGGATTATACTCAGGTGGCAGTCCTCATCATTGTTGTTCTTAACACTTAGGAGATGATGTACTGTTACTACCGAGTCCATAAAGAAGTTTAAATTGTTTACTACCTGTGGTTAGATTCAGATTGCTGACTGCCACTCTGCTAAAAATTGGTATTATCTGGGTCTAATGTTTTAATGTCATTAAGATTCTTCACAGGAAGCACAAACTTGTACATTATACCATCAGACCCTTCGTAATGTTAAGCCTAATTTGCAGACACCTTTCTTGTCATCAGTATCATCACTGTAACCATTATTTAATAATGGTCCAGAAAACGAAATCACTTGCTAGTATTACAGATGAAGACAAAGACCTTATCCATCCCAGGCATTAAAGATTACAATGGCAGTTAGTGACATGTGCTTTAGTTAGCATCATTTACATTCAATTTAAAAAGAAGTAAATTAAGGTCAGTGATGTTTACCTCAGTTTTTGCAATGTGGTCATTCATAACAATGTCGAATGCACATTTTACCTAGAAGTCATGGTTTGCTGGTTGTGTTCTTCAGGTGGTTGCTACGACAGCAAGTTTATATGATGAACTGTCCATATTATTATTATAACTATTATTATTATCACACAATTAAGAGTATCATTTCTTATGAACAATAAAATAGTCACTATATGAGTAGTTTTTGTCTGCATGAGATGTTTTGTGCAATTTCTGAGCCCAGGAACATTATTATTGCTAGATGTGAAAAATAATCTGCTGCCAGAAACATGATATAATGTTCAGCTGAAACAATGGCAAACACTGTCTCAGCATATGTACATTTATCCACATTTGATGTGGATTTCGCAAACAGGATTTCAATGATGGCATATTTGTTGTCATGGTCAACTTGATTTTGTGTGGTGAAGTTTCTGCATGATGCATGATGTCATTCTTGCCACCATAACAGATTTTAAAATCAGCTTTACTGAAAGAGCTGCTGAACTTGATTGAAACCACGAAATTCTCGTTTCCATCCATCATTGAATTTTGTGTGATATTTTGATTGCTTGGATTTGGTGTTTTGGCATTGGTAGATAATGATGACCAAACCAAATTACTTCTGATCATACATAGTATAGACTCTAATCCATGTCAAAAACTTTAAGCACCAAAGCAGAATGTATCTTGTGTAGAGAATCAAAGTAGAGTTTATTGTTTTCTGCTGATTTAACTCTTTAAACACTTTTGATTCCTTTCAGAATTACTTATGCTCACACAGTATAATCCACCTGGAGAAATTTCAAACAATTAAGCTAGTTGACCAACATGGTCAAAAGGTAAAATTAACAACTAAAGCCATTTCACAATTATGTAATCACAGGTATCATTACCATACATATACTACACTGGAAACAATATGATTGTGCAAAAATTTTAGATTTAATTTTTCAAGTATAATATTGCATACGCAGGAGATTTCAGTGAATGATGGGAGGTATGGGAGACACCTCTAGGCTCAGGAGAAAAACCCTCCTGTGCAGGAGGTTCACATGTAGGACTAACACAAATTATTAGTACTACAGAAATAGTAACATGTCCCACCTTTTTTGGATTTCATTTTTAGTTGCTTGAAGATTCCCAGGGTTGTAGACTAGATGATGTTGTAAGTCATCAAAATAACACCAAGCACTTGAGAAACTGATGCAGAAATTTTATTTAATTTTAATCGTACTGTAAAACCTTTCTTAATCAAACACCTCTGGGAACTGAAACATGGTGATCTCAGAAGACAAGTGGTTTCTTAACAGAGGTTTCTCCAATAGGTTGTTAAAGAACATTGAAAATGTAGCTATTTTAACAGGTGACTGAACAATAAACATAATCATTAAGGCAAGTTTAACTATGATGAAGCTATTTACAATGGTCCCCCTCATATCTCCCCCTCCCTGACCAGTAGCCACCCATTTTTATGGCCAGAATCTGTTGGAACCAACAAGTTTGTGTTCACAAGTACCCAACAAGAAAGGCCCCCCTCTAACACAACCAGTGGCCAGCATATTTGTGCAAAAAATGTAAAGTTTACCCCTCACAAGTGGCAACATTTTATTTTAATATGTGACCAGAACCAATATTTAATTCATATAGCAAGGTAAGTAATTCGATAATCTTTACCAATGTCTGTTTCCCAATGTCAGGATTTTGTTACCGAAAGAAGTGTTGGCTGAAGTAAATGTAACACTAAGGTTAATATTATATCATTAATGCTGAAGTTTACAGGAAATGGGGTCAACAATATTGTGATAAGAGTTTTGGGTTTCAGACAGTAGTTTTTTTGTTTTTTTTTTATTTGATGATTACATCCAGATGTAATTGTCAAGATCATAATCTGGTCAGCATAGGCTAAATATAGATTCTATGGATTAACACTCAGAGAGAAATTAACCTTTGAACAAAACAGGGTACCAGACAAAAACTGAAAATCAAGTGACAGAACATGCATCACTTCCTTCATAAACAAGGCATTTCATCTACTCTACAAAGTTTCTTCTGCATAATTAAAAATTGCTGTACTGTACAATCAGCAACATAGGAATAAATTGTTGCAAAACCTTAACATGTCATCACATAAATAGAGAATTAATACTTTAGAAGAAAAAGTAAAAGTTATTTGACTTGACAACAATAGGAAGAGTTCTTGACAAAAATGTTATGTTGGGAAAGCTCAAATAAACATCAAAACAGATAAGAAGAATATTCTGCAGCAGTGGGAAAATGGAGTAAATGGAAAGAGAATTATTTTGAATGCCTTGCAATGTATATACCAAGATTTAAATGTTTCTGAATGGTTTTGCAATGCGCATGCCAAGTAAAGCCTGCTCACATTTCACACTTAAAAATAAGAACTCTTAATATATGTTAACTTGAAAAAAGTCTTTTCTTAAGACAAGAAGAACCTTTTAATAATGAATGCTACTTTTAAATGAAGATATTAAATGCTTTGAAATTATACGTAGATTTCTTACTACATACACATACATATACATACACACATACTTCTCACAAATATAGTCCCTCTCTGGAAATGACACCTGGTTTATGCAGCCACTTTCCTGGTGCAGAAGCGGTGGTCATATAAGAATGGGACCACTGTATCACAATCCTTTTAAGAAAAAACAATTCTCATATAAATGGCCCTTTTCTTCATTTTACGTAATTTTATGCTTTGTAACCAGCTACAGTAATGGGCAAGCACTCTGTAAGCACCATCATCATTTGTTTTGTGCAATGTTGGGAAATGTCAGGGACTTTCATTCAGAAGCTAAACATAATGAGCACAAATAATGAATACTATGACCCAGTTAAGAAGGATTTATGGTGTAGTCTGTTTGAATTATTAATACTTAAGCCAATTTTATGAGTACAGTTTGTTTCAATTTTAGAATTTATTGTATATCCACACTATTACAAAAGTGGCTGAGTTGTTTTCATTTTTGACCCAGTAGACACCATATAAGCTCTTCTGATGAAAAACCCTATTGTCAAAATGACTTTGTATTTAAGCGGAGAAGCAAAAACAAGATTTTCAACATGTCCACCATGGTGGATTTGGTGGATCATTAAATTTTTAAGACACTACTGGAAGTAATATGGTAATATGACTTTCTGTTTTGGAGAAGTAACTATAAGATTTTCAAGATAGCTGCCATGATGGCCATGTTTGGCATCAGATTTGCACCATTTCCATTTAGAAATGACTAGACATCATAAGTAGTCTACTGGTGAAAGCAAAATATGGATAAGATCAGCAGCCTAGGAGAAGTTGTGATAAGATTTTTCACATGGCCTCTGTGGATGCCATATTCGATTCAGGTTGGCACCATTTCCGTTCACAACCAACCAGACATCAGATGGTGTCTTTCAGTGAAAACTGTATGCTGATTTTACCATTATTAAGGATTTTAAAGATGGCAAATTTGCCAGCCCTGTTGTATGTCTGAGCATTTAGGACCAACTGAATATCAGAAATGTCATTTAGTAAAACCCCTTTTGACACAACAATACATTCAGGAGGAGTAGCAATAAAAAAGATTCTCAAGATGGCCACTGCAGCAGCCATATTCGATTTGCAGGCAGCATTTATCACCAGCTAGACATCGCAAGAAATATTATAGTGACAACTCAATGTTAATAAGATCATCCTTTCAGGAGGATCAGCAATAAAAAGATTGTCAAAATAGCCCTTGGAGCAGTTCTATTAGAAAACAGATATTCGCCTTTTCATTTGGGTCCAACATAAGAAGTCTTCTGTTGAAAACCACATATCAATATGACCTTATGTCCAGCAGGAATAGGAATAACAAAATATTCAAAATGGCTCCCACAATTGTCATATTAGGTATCAGATTTACACCATATTCATTAGGGATCAACTACAGATCAAAAGAAGTGATTTTATTAAAAAGTCCATTTTGAAAAAACTAAGGAAACATCATAAGAAGACTTTCCATAAAATCCACATTTTCAAAATCATCTATTCAAGAGTAGTAATAAGAATCCTGTCAAGGCAGGCATACTGGATTTACGAGTAATGCCATTTTCATTTAGGGCTGTTCCATTAAAATATACATGGGACCCGGGGACGGTGCTTTTAAAAACATATATGCCAGGGTGGTTTGGATTCAAAATTGCTTCTGTCCCAGGTTGTTTATTCAATAAAATCGCTTCTATAGGTGGTTGAAATAACTGGTTCAGTAGGTCTGTCTAAAAGTGCGAGCTAAACGTAACCAAAAACTTCCACTTTAGATATCCAGTCATTAAATTCACATTTTATGTTATGCACGCCGTATTTGTTCCCTTCAAGAGTAGGCCTATTTCCTTTGAACAGACAACAGACTATAAAACATTGTCATTGGTCAGCTATAAATAGGTCGGGGAAAGCCTACCATGTGACCTGCATCTGTAGTTTTACTAATCACAAACAAAGTGAAAATCTATGTCTTTATTTTTTAAATAAATCTACTTATAAAATTAAAGTATAAATTCTACGGCCACATTAATTTTAGTCTCGTGAGACTTGATTTGCATCAGTCAGATCCGATGCGCGCTGCGAAAAGAACCGAATGTAACCGTATTGTGACAGTTATGGTGGTGAAACATGTTTTCGACTGGGGAAGAAGTCAGTATTTGGTTGAGAAAGCAAAGCCTAGAGAAATAATTGACAGCTGTTATGTATATGTAATTCAATTACTTGTGTGTTAGTTTTATATTCTTTCTGTATTATTTTTATTCATTACATGTTACTGAATGATAACTTTATTCACTGGATTTGACATTTTTCCAGAAAATTCAGTTCAGTTCTTTTTAGCCTGATTAAAACGCAGTAGATTGCTACATTGTATATTTAGCTGACCTAGTTCCTGACCCTGATTCAGAATTGGTAAACACAGAGTGAAAATCACTGGTCTTTATCAAGGTCATGCATGGCCCACGTGTTAGCTCTGTTGTAAACAAGTTTTTTAAAAATCATTTCCAGTGTGGGAATCATTGATTTTAGCTAAGTCTATACTAGAGCACGTGATAACTGACTTGTAGTTTTTTTTGCAACACTTGAACTTGGTGATAACGTGACTCTGTCACATGGGTCTGAATTGCATTTTGAGCTGGGGCTAAAACTGAAGTTTCATAGCGAAACAGTCAGTCGTAATAAACACCTTCAGAGCTCAAGGTGTTTTTAATGTTGATGCCAGTCTGATTCAAAATTATTCCATTTTTCTGATTTAATAAATTATATTCCCTGGAAAGTTTTGGTGCTCGTAACAATTTTTGGACAAAGACATTTATTGAAATTTATTCAGGAATTCTAAACTGGAACATTATAAAGTGTGATTCAACGAGGAACTGTTGACACATCAACACAAAGCAGATTATTGAAGACGTCATCACCTTCCATATTGGAACTTCATTGGGATTCAAACTTTGATTCAATTAGAACTTTTTAGTGATACGACTTATATTCTTAATTATTGGATTAATTTTTGGAGTTGATTCATATACCGTAAGTCCTTTTTTCATATTTTTATCTTGTTTTCTAGGGAAATAAATTATTTTGTTAAATTTACAAAGCTTGTTGGCTTCACTCTTTTCTTTGTTACTTTGTATGAGCTGAGACATGTAACACAGCCTTAGAGGTAAGTTCTGTTATTTTTTCAGCAAGCTAATCAAAAAGTGTTAAAAGACTAGTGAAATCCCGTTTATTCAATCACTATGAATGTTGTTGTCATAGACTCGTTTCTGTCGGTCAAAAGCCATTGTAACACGTAGGCCTACTTGTCTTCATCTAGTCCTACAATTTAAGACATATCACATGTTATTTATGTTTTAGACGCCCAAAACATAAATATCAGCATCAAGGTCTTACATGTAGGACTAGTCTTCATCCAATTAACTCAAGATGACTGAAACGCACAGAATCAGCGAGGGGCAGATTTCACGTTAGTTAACTGATTGAAGAGCAGAAACCAATGCTTGTGTGTAATGGAGAGTCCGTTGGATATTTTAACTCCAACATGTAATCAATCCAAGTCCAGTTCCAACAGATAATTCCAATGTTTTGGAATACATCTTGACAAAATTGGACTATTTAACAATTATCAGAGGAAAAATCTGATTGACAGCACTTTAAAGTTGGAATGGAAGAAGTGCTGAGCATAATACCATTGGCATTGCTGTTGTATGTTTGTATGAAGTATCTTATGTGACACTTTATTTGAACTAGTTTCATGGATTCAGTTGCATTTTATTTAATTACTGTGACAGTTTAAAAGAAATCTTGGAACTATTGTAATAAATGGCAATATATGGAAAGGAAGTTAAAGTTACAGCACAAAAATGAGAAATTATCTTGAACCCAATGAGCTGGTTAGTAATAGATCATTATTCACCCAATCTTCCAGTTATTTCTGCATAGAAATGATATTGTCCATACCTAATTAAAATGTAACTTTTGGTAATCTAAGTCAAAATGTGTTATGAGTTTTTTATTGATATTTCAGATTCTTAATAGGTAACAGTTCTTATTTTCATTGGGTGTAGTCATAACCATTCAAAATATTTATTAACAATGTGGTCAGTTGTGGCTTGTATACAAGTAGATGATTATTACAACTTTCTGCTTAGTATCCAGTCATCTCATTTTCTCCAAACAATGTAAGCACAATGGTACCCTAGTTGCAAGTTGAATTAAACATTGTTGACTTTATGTTTAGATTTTGTTATGTGCATGTCAGGTTGCTAAACATTTGGACAGTACACCATATTCAGGCATGTTTATCATCTCCAAAATATACATAGCATATAATACAATTGCTGCATTACACCCCATGCCTATTTTTTATTCACTTGAATAATTTTCACGATGAATGCACTAGTGGTCATTTTTGAGTTCACATGTGTTAGTTTCAACGTGAATCTTATGTTGGCTTTGGATTAAACTTTGTTTTGTTGAGGACTGTACATTTTGTATGTACACATTGGGGTGGGGGGTGAAGTTTGAATATATGTGTGGGTGGGGATAAGACCAAGTAGTACATACACACATAATAACAAAAACTTTATTAAAGTTACAATAAAACCTATTTGCCATAGCCAACAACAAAAAACTGATAGTATTTGCACACTTTCCAATTCGTTTTTAGCCCCTTACCAATTTTAAAAATGAAAAGCATCAAGTAGAGAAGTTATAAATAAGTGCAGTACATCATTTTCAATTGGCAAATGAGAGAGCAGTCAACCATTCAGTGTACTGCAGTTGTATATTAAGTGGGTCTGATCATGGCCATACAAGATGTGCAAAAATAACTGAAGTTAATTGTAAGCAGCTAGATTAGCCCCTGTGCCCTTTTCTGGTTTCCAGGATGGATGATGCATGGCAGCCAGAACTGTGTCATCTGCATCCAGTATTTGCAATGTACAGTTTTGATATTTTTAGAAATAATGGACAAATAAAAATGTAACTCCAAAATGTATGGAATTAGCGAGATTATCAAACCCAGTGAATGATCAACTCTGTTGCTTGAAAACAGGGACTTGATCATGCAAATATGGAGACCATGTTACTAAAGAAACTCCCGTTTGATTTGAAATGCAAACAAATTGACAGTGTTTGAAGGGGGGTACTAAGCAAATGTATATGTTCACACTGGAGAGGGGTTAGTAAAAAGTACACCCTGCAACTTGGGGGGTGTGTGTAAAAAAAATGACTTTTCAAATGTACTAAATGGACAGCCCCTTATCCTCACCTGGAATGATAACTCTTAATAGGCCAGCAGTGATGATGAGACAAAATAGTTTTAGTCATTTTTTTAAAATATATATTAATGCTAAGAATGGAATGGCTGCATGAAATTTGTATTATTTTTTTAAACAAAATTATTATACAGTTTGTTTTAGATAGTACAAAATGTTACTGTCAGAAACTGAATAGGAATTTTGCACCATTTTGACCATAGAAATTTGATAATGGGTAATCCTTTGCAGTACATGTATTTATTTAATCACTGGACATGTCCTCGCACCAAGCTCTTATATCTCTGGTGCACACACACACACACACACACACACACACACACTTTAGCTTAAAAGTACTTTACCCCTCCCCCCGATCAATGCCAACATGGGCAAAGCATTTTATTACTATGCCCTGGTGCTAAATCACTAAATAACCAAGTAGTTCCAGCACTTAACAGTGAAACAGAAGAAATGGTTTTATCTTAGATTCCTAGAAATTTTTATTGGTCAGTAGCGTGTGCTTCCCTTTGAAAGACTTTTTTTTTAAAAAGTTTCAAAATATAGCTGCTCCTTCTATTAAAGCCTAGATGCCATTTTATTGCTTTTTTTCAGACAGAAATACTAGAAAGTGTCAGTATTGTAATATCAAGCAACATTGTGGTGGACCAATTGGTGACTTTGCTACAAACCAACTTCTATTCATGTTGATAAATAAGATACAAAAGATGAACTTAAGGTTACTGAGGAAGAAACTGCCATCAATGATGCAAGTGCTGCTCTTAAAAAAAGGCCACCAAACCGAGTTCAGTACTTGATGCAGAATGGAGTAATCCAGAAATTAGCCAACAGGTACAAAGTCAAACGTAAGTTGTTTTTTTCAGGTAATGTTACTAAATTGTACAAAATATCAAAAATTTTCTTTTGAAGAATTTCCTGTTAAAAGTTTTCCAATAAAAATTGGTGTGTGTATGCATCTCAACAAAAGTCTGTATGGTGTTACTCTGATTGCACCACCAATCCAATTGGTGACGGGATTCATGTTTGTAATACAAAGGTGTGCACCACCAATCCAATTGGTAACGGGATTCATGTTTGTAATACAAAGGTGTGCACCACCAATCCAATTGGTGAGGGGATTCATGTTTGTAATACAAAGGTGTGCACCACCAATCCAATTGGTGACGGGATTCATGTTTGTAATACAAAGGTGTGCACCACCAATCCAATTGGTGAGGGGATTCATGTTTGTAATACAAAGGTGTTGACAGGAGTTTCCTTCAACAACAGGTAGTTTTAAAAGCCATTCATCTTGTACATTGACATGTTATGTCACATGTAGATAAATTACAATGAAGAGTGTGTTATTTGTCATATATTTCAATATTTTGTTCACTTCTGCTGAAATGTGGGGTCACATTTTGGTATCACAGCATGAAACATAGTTACAACACTAGTCACCATTACAGAGCACTGACTGATTATGTTCAGGATTTAAGTATGTGTATCTTTGGATTTATCTCATATAGTTCAAATTTTTAATAGTGCTTATCAGTTCTTTTCTTATTTTATAGGCATCTACCTCTGCGAGCCCAAGGCATTAAGACATATGAAAGGGATTTCCTGAAAAATTTGCCAGTTTTAAAAAGATCTTACTTTCAGTTTAGAAATGATGAATCCCTTAAAATTGTCAAGATAAAAAATATTGAAAGAAAAAAGTTTTACTGGTTCTATTGTTATTTCTGTTATCTTTGTTTCAGTAGTTTAAAACCAGAGTAAATGTTCAGAGATGAAATTATGCCATTTATAGATGCCGTTTATTGATGTTTATGGGATTTCAGATTGAGCATTTGTCATTGTTGTACATATTAATGTCAAACATGTAAGTGAAGTAACATATCAATTATCCAGAGAATTTAGTTTTCAAAATCACATTTGCTGCCATGAGCCTGTTGCTATAATCTAGGTACATGTATTTGTGATCTGTAAGGTGGCAAATGTGGATTTAGATACAAGGGTTAGGATCAACATTGCTTGTGTTAGCTTTGTTTCATATGAAGTTGTCATGAACAACATCCTTTGTTCAAAGTTTGTTGGTTAACTTTACTGGGTCTCAAATTGCAAGTGGTCATTCATATTCTTGACAAAACTGAATTTCTTAAGTGAAGTTTGGACAATTTATTGTCTTTATTTTGTTAAAGATTGGAACACAACATTTTACCAATGATGTAAGAAATCATTGTGGTAATGTATTTTGAAATAAAGATGTTAAATTGAATGCTGTTTTGAAGTATTGTTTAGACCACTTCCCAGACAGAAATAATAAGGCATAAAGAACCATGCATAATTTAGTAGAATAGATCAGTATATGGTGACCCTGTCTATCACATTTTTCGTCTCCTACAAACAGGAATACAGAGTGGTTGTAGAATAGCATTTAAGGCA